>JANTPZ010038091.1:0-17131 GCA_025593235.1 Vachellia pachyceras
CCGAGTAGGGCGCCAAAGGGCTCCCCCTTTGGCGCCCTACTCTCCTAGTAGGGTGCCAAATGTCTTACCCTTCGGCGCCCTTCTCTCCGAGTAGGGCGCCAAAAGGTGTCCTACGCACGTCATAAACTTCATTTAATTACAAAAATGCCACCGCCTTCATTTTTTACTCCCTTTTTCGAAAAAAGGGCGCGAATTTCAGTAGCAAAAAGTGTCATCTGTAGTAGTGACTTCTTCCCTCTATACTTCATAAAACTAGCTATTTCCCTCTTAATTAGCTTTAATAAAGAATCTAACATTTTCCTAAGATTCACAAGTATTGGGAAAGCTCTCTAAAGTTAAACCCAACATCTATTTTCAAGAACTCATTAAATCTCTTGCAACAAGCTAGTGAAAATAGCATTAAGTACCAATCATATAATGATAGCACTAGGTCAATAGGTAAATCTTTTTTCTATCAACAAACTCTCCACTCAACCATGAGTTTCAAGTCTAGCATGAGTTTACCCATGTTCTTTAAACAAGAAAATCTCTCTCAAGCATCATTTCATTCAACAAATCAACTAAATGGTGATCAAGCATTTAGAGGCATGAAGCAAACAATAAACTCAACATATAATCCTTCATTAAATGCCAAAAAAAAGGAGAATAACAAAGTTTTAATCCATGTAGAGGTTCAAACTAATCGTAGAAATGAAATGCTTAGCTATTCATATGCATATACACAGAAAAACTAAGTCTAGCAAGTGGAAATATCAATAACTAAGGAGAAAAGAGAAGAGACGAAGAAAACACTAGGTTAAAACTCCAAAATCTCTCTTGGAATCTCTCTTAAAGCTCCGAATCTCTTCAAAAGCTCCAAACCCTAGCAAATAAAGGCATCCAAGCACCTCCAAGGAGTCAAAAATGAATTATTTTTGGCCAAACCCTATGTTTTGTAACCCTAGAACCGGCTGCAGCAAGTAAAACGTGTAACTGTACGGACGTCAAACTCGTTGGCTTCAGCCAAGAAACTTTGTTGGCTGAAGCATGTGGCACATAGAGCATCAATTCTTTGTTGGCTTCAACCAAGATGTTTGTTCGCTAAAGCATGTGACACAGAGAGCATCAAGTCTTCCTTAGCTTCATGATAGATGATCTTTGTTAATCTTTACTGCTACAAGCTTTGTTTCTTGGCCGTACAACTTGTATTTCCCCCTTTACAAAAGAGAAGAAGCCTAAGTTATCCTTTAATCACAAAATATACCAAATAAAACAAACATTTCTTTGAATTTAACTTGATGCACATTTTGTTCTAAAAATTTCTCTTTATGCACATTTAGGGTTTCAAAACATATAAAATGAAAAGAAAATATGCCAGAATGTTATCAATTTCTAGGAGTTATCAGTTTTCTTAATTTTTTCTCATATTTATATAATGTAATTTGTTTCATATAACCTTTTTTAGTTTTGCTTTTTATATTCTTATATTATGAAGTTTTGGTGTCTCAAATTTTTCTTAGATCTAAAACAGTAATCCATTTAGTTTAATAAGAATCTTGACTGTTTTTAACCAAAATCTTTAATTTAAAATTATCCTAAAATCAAAATGACGGTCCTATGTAGAATAGAATCAAACATTTAACTTATTTACTTTTTTGCTCCTCTATACCGCGAGACATGTCTCCTCCACGTCTTCATATCTCAATAATTACTTCTCTTTTCATTTACGACTTTGTTTTTATTTACCTGAATGACGTGGCGCAAGTGGTCTCAAACATTCATTAAAGACAAAAATGCTTATGGAAAAGATGATGTCATCAGTCGAAGTATACCACGTTTAGCATCCAAAAAAAACATGCGTATTTCGTATTCATGCTAATCCTATTGTCATATTTACAAATATAAAACATTTATTTTAATTCTATTTATAAATTGTTTCATTTAATTTTTCATATTAATTTACCAATTTACCACTTATTTGCTATAATATTAATAATAATGATTTGTAAGTGAGGAGCGAAATCGTAAATTTTAACAAGGGTAAATATGTAAATTTTTGTTTATATAAAGTACTTATAATACCTTAGCTGTCATTAATTAACATATAAGAATTAGTTAAAACAGTCTTATATCAAAGATTAAAATTGAAACACATTTGTATATAAATAAGGAGAAATGCTAGCAATGGGTGTCCTCAATTCATAGACTAATAATTGCTTGGAAAAATGCATTTTTTGTGCGTTCATTGCTCTTATGATGAAAATTCAGAATCATTGAAAGAAATGAATGCGACCTGCCACACTTTTTGCAATTCTATTCAACATGGATCAAAATCTTGGTCACCCATATGCATGCAAAACAAACCATTATTTTCAAAACTTTGAATTTGAGGGGCTGGTGGGGCCATAATTAGATACGCATCCCCAATTACTATCACTGTAAATAACGATGTAATTTCTTATAAATTTTATGCGATATATAGGTTCATTTTATAAGATCTAAACGCATCCAATGTTTGATTTAATGATAAACAATATTAAATTGGTTGATCCATGTAGATGCATAATTATGATCCTTATTATAAGTTTGCTCGTAGAAAAAATTGTCTTACGTATAAGTCAACTTAAAGATTATTATTGGTTGTCTTTTTAATTCAATTTTTATTTAATTCTCTTTTTTTTAAAAGAAAAAAAGTAGAGACAGAAGGAAAAATGATTTGTAAATGAAGAGACAGAACGGAAATTTTAACAAGGGTAAATGTAACATTCTTTTATTAATTTAAAGTATACAGAATACCTTATATGTCATTGATTCACATGTAAGAATCAGTTAAAATAGTTTTATATTAAAGTGATAAACAAATATATCAACAAGGAGGAAGGCTAGAAATGGGTGTCATCATTTCATGGGCATTGTTTTGTTGTCATCATTCTGCTAATTGAATGCCCGGGAACCACCTTCACCATTTTATAAAATTGCACAACAAACTTCTGAAAAAACTAGATTATAAAAAATATGATAAGACAAGAAATTAGAGAATAGAGTAAAGAAGAATTTCTAATTAACACCACACATATTGCCTCTATTTATAAGCTCCAACCATTAAATATAAGAAATTAATGGTTATAAAGAGTTAAAGGTAAACATAATGATATTAACATTAACCATAAAAAATGCTTGCAAACCATTCATTAGGAGGTTACAATGTTGTAGTATTAAGCACAAAGAATTCTGAGTTAAAGGTTATGTGCATTCACTCTAAAATGTGTGGGAATTCAATGAAGAGTTTTAACTTGTGCAAGGAGGCTCTTTGGGTAAAAATGATGAGATGTTTTGAGATGCAAAATATCTCTAGTATATCAACAATTGATATAAAATGCATGATTTATATCTAAACTCAGCTAAATATTAAATATTTATAATATATATTGTATTGTCATATTAAATATAGATCTAATCTACGTACGGTATTGTTATAGTATAATATACCTTTAACATATAAATTAAATTACGTTAATTTACATTACATTTTGATCAAGCAAATGCCCTAATCAAATAGGCCGACGAGGACCTAATTAAGCCCCGAATAAGTTTAAGAGACGTACGAAAGCTGCATCTCCAGATGAGATGAAAGTCGATGCATACATATATATCTATATATATAGGCAAGTTACGCTGGGACTGGGAATAATATATAACATTATATTCTTCCACGTTCCTGGCCCCGTCGTCAGGTCGTCGTTGCAACGGACGGTCAACGGATCTGGTGCGTATGTGAGCCCCGTCGTCGTGGCACTGTGAGTCTGTCTTGTTTCTGGCTGGGTGAAAATATTCTTGCTTTTATTTTGTCCACGCCGACTCTATTAGTTTTGAAGAAAGGGAAGGCGATAACTAATGGCCAATTATTTATGGATATCTGACATGTCAGCCTATATTTAATAATTAATTCTCTAATATGTGTGTGTGTGTGTCACTTTAAATAAATGGAAAAGGGTGGAAAAGGATCTCAGGGAATGTGAGAAGATTGGGAACTGTCTAAAGATTTACAAATATCAATGTGAGAACTTTTAAAATGTGGTGGAAAAAGATAAACTAAGATAGAAAAGAATGCCCCCAAGTTATTTTAAAAAATTTCCCCTTAATTTTTCAAAAGTGATGATTTTATTTTCTTATAAATTGAGTATGATTCCCCTTAATTATTTGTTGGACCCGTAGTTTTGCTTAACCCCAAGTTAAATTTTGAACCCATCAACCCAAACTCTATTTTAATTTTCAGATTATACTACATAAAATTCTACTGAACTTTGAATTACATATAAGTATCATTCTTAACATTTAAAACTTAAAAATAAATTTCCATGGGAAATGAGAATTTAAAAGTTGTGCTAAATAAATCTTCAGGCTATTGGATCACAACATTGAATTGATACTGATTTTAGAATGAAAGTAGCATTAAATTGGACAGGGAGTTTGAAAATGAGGAGAAACGAAAAGGAACCCACCTATTGTCTCGTTTTTTGAAAATATCTTGGATTTGATATTCATTTTTCGATCTTTGAGACCTTTTATTCATTAATTCTTTTTGTTGGGACCTTTGTAAATTTCTCTAAAATTGAAGACTCATGCGGCTCGAGCTTATCTTGTTGGTTTTATTAATTTTCTTTCCGTTACTAACAAAATATTCATTTCTTATAATTCATTCTCATTTTAGTTATGTTTTTTATATTTTTATATCATAAGTTTTGGTGTCTCGAACTGTTCTCTGTCTAAAACAATAATCCATTTAATTTAATAACAATTTTAATTATTTTTCTTTTTAAATGATCAAAATCTTTGATTTAAAATTATAATAAAGTCAAAATGTGCAACTTTGTTTTCATTTACCTGCATGTCTCCTCTACATCTTTATATCTCTCAATAATTTTTCCTCTTTTCATGTGCAATTTGTTTTCATTTACCTCTATATGACGTGACATGCTTCCTCTACATCTTCATATCCCTCAATGATTTATTCTCTCATTTACCTCTATATGACGTGACATGCTTCCTCTACATCTTCATATCCCTCAATAATTTCTTCTCTTTTCATGTGCATCTTTGTTTTAAGAAGAAGGCTAGCAATGGGTGTACTCATTTCATAGACTAATAATTGTTTGGAAAAACACATTTTTGTGCGTTTGTTGCCCATACAAAGGATTCCTTTGGGAATGCGATAGATAAATATTTTTACGCAAGCTGAGACAAATATGTAAAAAACATTATCTCGTTTTATAAAAAACGTTGTCGAACGTTCATTTGAGTCTTGTAAACGCTGAACCAAACAGGTACAATGAAAATTCAAAATCATTGAAAGAAAGGAACACGACCTGCCACACACAGTTGTTGCATTTCTATTCAATGTGGATCAAAATCTTGGAGAATCCTAGCCAGCTGCATCCAAAACAACCCATTATTTTCACTACTTTGAATTTGAAGGGCTGGTGGGCCCAGTAGGTGTGCTTAATTATCACTGTGAATAACAATGTAATTTCCTACAAATCTTATGCAATATATAGGTTCATTTCATAAGATCTAAATGCGTCCAATGTTTTCAGGTCAAAAAAAAAAATGCGTCCAATGTTTGATTTGATGATCCACAAATTAAATTGATTGATCCATATAGATACATCACTCTTATTCTTATTATAAGTTACTAGTAGGGAAAAACTTGTCCTATGTATAAGTCAATTACTTAAAGATTATTATAAATATTTTTTATTTTCATCCTTATTTAATTCTCATTTTCAAAAATAAAAGTTGATACAAAAGTACAAATGATTTGTAAATGAAGAGGGAGAACGGAAACTTTAACAAGGGTAAATGTAACATTTTCTTATTAATTTAATGTATATATAATACCTTATTTGTCATTAATTAACATATAAGAATTAGTTAAAATAGGCTTAAATTAAAATGATAAACACATTTATATATAAACAATAAGAAAGGTCGGAAATGGGTGTCATCATTTCATTGGCATTGTTTCGTCGTCTGCTAATTGAATGCGCAGGAACCACCTTCATCATTTTATAAAATTGCCCAACAAACTTCAATATGTTATAAAGTGGAAAATTAGATTATAGAAAATACATAAGACAAGAAATTAGAGAATACAGTAAAGGAGCATTTCTAATTAACACCATACACATTACCTTTCTTTATAGACTCCAACCACTAAGTATAAGAAATAAATTGTTATAAAAAAGTAAAGGTAAACATAATGCCATAGACCATAAAAAAATCCTTACAAACCATTCATTGAAAAGTTATAAGGTTATTATATTAAGCTTAAAGAATTTTATGAGTTAAAGATTATGGACACTCACGTTGGAATTCAACAAGGAGTTTTAACTTGTGCAAGGAGGATCTTTGGGTAAAATTGATGAGATGTTTTGAGATGCAAAATATCTCTAGTATATCAACAATTGAGATACCATATATGATTTATATCTAAACTCATCTAAATATAAATATTTATAATATATATTGTATTGTTATATTAAATATATATTTAATCTACGTACGGTATTGTTATAGTATAATATATCTTTAACATATAAATTAAATTGCGCTAATTTACATTACATTTTGATCAAGCAAATGCCCTAATCAAATAGGCCGACGGTGACCTAATTAAGCCCAGAAGTTAAAGACGTACGAACCTGCATCTCCTGATGAGATGCAAGTTTTTTTTTTTTTTGACCAACAATGAGATGAAAGTTGATGCATACATATCCTAACATATATATAGGCAAGTTACGTTGGGACTGGGAATAATATATAATATTTATATTCTCTAATATGTGTGTGTCACTTACTCTCTCTACATAATGGGAAAAGAATAGAAAAGGATCTCAGCGGATGTGAGAAGACTGAGAGGTGTGTAAAGATTTACAAATATCAATGAGGGAACTTTCAAAATGTGGAGGAAAAGGATAAAATAGGATGGAAAAGAATGCCGCGCAGTTATTTTAAAAAATTTTACCCTTAGTTATTCAATAGTTATAATTTTATTTTCTTATAACTTGAGTATAATTCCCCTTAATTATTTGTTGGACCTGCAGTTTTGCTTAACCCCAATTTGAATTTTGAAACCATGCATCAACCCAAACTCTATTGTAATTTTTAGATTAAACTACATAAAATTATACTTAACTTTGAATTACATATAGATATCATTCTTAACATTTAAAACTTAATAATAAATTTCCATGGGCATATGAGAATTTAATTGTCGTGCTGAATAAATCTTCAGGCTATTGGATCCTAACATTGAATTGATACTGATTTTAGGATGGAAGTGAGCTAACTTTTATTTTAAGAAAGTAGGTATTACATTGAATGGGTAGTTTGAAAATGAGGGACACGTAAAGATACCTGCCTATTGTCTCGTTTTTTGAAAAGATTTGACAGGTTGAAAATTGAGGATGGTACCATAAAATTTAAGACTCATGCAATTCAAACTTATCTTGTTGCTTTATTAATTTTCTTTCGGGTACTAACAAAATATTTATTTCTTATAATACATTTTCATTTTAGTTATGTTTTTTATAATTTTATATTATAAGATTTGGTGTGCAATAATCCATTTAATTTAATGATAATATTAATTATTTTTCTTTTTTTTTTTTTGGTGACAATTATTTTTCTTTTTAAATGAACAAAATCTCTAATTTAAAATTATACTAAAATCAAAATGTTCAACTTTGTTTTCATTTATCTATATATCACGTGCCATGTCTCCTCTACATCTTCATATCTCTCAGTAATTTTTTTCTCTTTTCAATGTGCAACTTTGTTTTAATTTACCTCTGAATTAATCATATTTTATCAATTGGATTTGTAGCATTTTAGGGGATTTTAGTGTTATTCTTGTACTTTTATTGAGTTTAATTGTATTAATAATTATTAAAGACAAATACATGAAATTAAAGTTAATTAAAGGTAAATGATCATACTTTTCATCATTTTATCAAATAATTGATTTTAGAATTTTTGATGCTATTCAATATTAATTTCTACATACTTTTAGAAGAAATTGGGATAAAAAGAAATCACCTTTATTTTTCATTTAATGGATGGGACATGTATTATTGACTATTTTTGACCCAAGATTTAAAATTGATCCAAAATAGTTAAGCCCACCGTTAAAGCCCAAATCCATTGCAAACCCACTAGGTATTAACACGCAGCTAAGGGATTTGATCCATTTATTCATTCATTTATTTTGAGCATCAGGGATGGGAGATGCAGCCATTCATCATTCATTCAACTATTCCATTCTCGACCCACACACGCACAGGAGAAAAGAAGGACGGCCGCCCATTCTTTTTCATCATGTGCGGGTGTGTTTGGGAATCTGTTGATAGTAAGAAGTTTACGAATTTTGAGAATAATTTACGGAATCAAATAAGAATTTAAGGATTTCGAGATGGTTTTTACGGGGTTTTGTCTTGACTTGCGTGTACCGTTGGAAAGAAGTTCTTCCCAAAATGATTAAAAATCCCACACCTTAACCTAGGACGCGGCACACGCACCGCCACCATTCATTAAACATACAAGAATTTCTTCATTAGTTTCATGCCTCAATGTTTTGACAAAAAAAAAAAGTTTTCATCCCTCAACGATGAAAAGATAACTAGGGAATGTAGATTTGATGGTTACGCCTCAGATAAAGAGAGGTCTCAGAAGTTAAATTCCTCTATTCTTAGCCCTTCCATGACCCTGCCCTCAATCTTTAGGGCAATTCATTTGGCTGAGCAAAGCCTGAAGTTGAAACTCTATTACTAGAATTTCTATTAACAACTTAATGTCTCAGACATTTTTTTTCCAAAGAGATATAAATTATTCAATTTCAACCAATACGGATACTAAATTCATAAAACACAAATACATAAGAATAAATATTACAAAACCTCCTATGAAGGCCTTCAATGATTCCTCAATTATAATTATACCCGGAATCATAACGATAATTGAAAACTCAATGAAGAATCATCGCTCCACATAACTATAGAAAACCTTGCTCTGATACCAACTTGTCACGCCTTAAAATTTAGAGGTGATCGGTACAGATTATGAGAGATCTCATACTCCGTAAGCCTTTGATTTATAAACGTATGCTATTCGCCAAACTGCTAAATAACACAATGTATCATTTTTTTCGCAATATTATGGCATAAAAACATTCTGCGTTATCAACATATAGTAAAACCACAAGGACCTCACCTATAGACTGCGTGGAGTGCCTAACCTTTATAAATAGTGCATACATATAAATTTTTATATATGCCAACAGCAGCGACAAAACAAGCTAACGTCTTTCATAACAACAAGGAGGCTTTTCATTGCTCAATCAGAGACATAAGGTCAGTATCTGAGGTCAAAATAAATTTTCGGTGAATAACGTTCAATTTATAAATTTAATTAAATGAAAGAAAATAGTATAAGGGATTTAACTTTGATGACTAACATAACAATAAATCTCGGCTTCTGCAAAATATAATCAGTTCATACTTGAAGCTATACAATAACTTGTTTCACAGAGAATTTCAATTAGTAGCAAAACCACTCGTTTGACAAAATCAATTTTAAAAAAATTCAAATCTCAATTTTTTCGCAGGACTTCAACAGAACGGAATATTAGGCGTGGACCCATAGTCCATGAGGGTAAATAACCAAGCGCAGCTTGAGACTATGAAACAGGCGTGAACACGCAGTTCATGAGGGTAAATAACCAACAGGCGCAGGTCGAGGCCACGGATAACAGGCGCGAGTTGATACCCACGATTAACAGGCATGAGCCAATGCCCACAAATATCAAGCGAGCTAGAGATTAACCATGGTGCACCAAGGACTAACAGTACTGCTATTAGTAATCAGCGTTCTGTATTCAGCCCTTTCAAAAACATTTTCAAACATGCATATGATCAACTTGCAAGTCGTCTTTAATAATAAAACTATTTTGGAATAATTTGTAACAAGGATCCTAACATGAAAGTTTGCAAAATAATACATCAAAACCATTATCAATCATGCATAGAATATATATTAACACCATTTTCCAGCATGCGTAAAGCATGAAAGTATTATTTCTTTTTGTCATCTCTATGTATGAATTAAAATTTTATAAAATCTTTCTTTCGACTTCCATATTTAAGTATCCAATTCAAATAAAATTGGACACAAATGAATAACACTAAATAAGTTCCTCAAACCTTTCTCTTCATAATATAAATGAGAAAATCAAATAACTCCGATAATCCTTTATCAATAAAACCATACTCAAAATATGGTAACAAATAACAAATATCAAAATGTAAGGATAGTAAACATGATTTATAAAAACTATAATCAGATGCTATTTACTCAACTTTTTGTGCTCTCAACGTATAATCTTTTTCTGTTCTTCAGCTTCCAACTTATCTTTGTTTTCCCTTCCTAACAACAATATACAAATATGCTTAATCAACTCCATTATGCTTCTAAACTTATAATAATCTTCAGAAAAACATAGCTCATTCCAAAAAACTCCAAATTTAGTGATTCAAGTATCCATTTAAAGCTCTTTATATCGTCGTCCAAAGAAAATTATCATTCAAAACTTATAATCAACCTAGATTTTAAAATCAGTGCTTCAAAGTTACTGCTTGATTGACTTTTCCTGAATTTTTTCAGATTTCAAAACCAAAATTTGGTAGCCCATAACTGACTATATACTTGTCCAAATATTGCATTCTAGGACTCATTGTAAAGCTTATCATGAGTACTGTTTGCTTGTCAAATTTCATGGTCAGCAAGGACCAATTGGCCAGTTCAAAGCCTACTCAAAGTTAGCTGCTTCATCAGAAAAATTCTGTCTTTCCAATTTTCTGAACCAATTTGAAAAATTCATAACTTACACTCCACTTATCCAAATAATGTGTTATATGACTTATTTTAAAGTTTGACATGTGTACTAAAACTAAATCAAAAAATACAATATTTTACCAGTTTTATTATATGCATGTTTAAAACCAGTTTTGACTTCAATTTTGCATTGGTTTTAAACTGGTCAAATGAGTCCAAAATACTCTAATGCAACTAAATCACCCAGAAAATTTCCAACTTGAAAAAACTATTTCAATTTCAATTTTTATTTACCAAATCCACATAGAATTTAGAAAATGTCAACTCTTTTACAAACCTCCAGTTCAAATATGAAACTTCCATATTTCTAAAACTGTTACATCTTTAAAATTCATCTCCAAAGATTCCCACAAACTCACAATGCCGTATACATAGAGAAACAGATTATGGCTTTTCCTTCTGTACCTATTTGAAACCAAATACTTCTTCCTTAACTTGAATCAGTTTCAATTAGAGGATAAAGCTTGATAGCAGCACATTAAGCCATTAAATATTCCAACTCATGAACGCCATCCTTAACACAAACCTGAAAATATCAACATGTAAGCTTTAGAATATTACTCTCAAGTTCAGGTTCTTAGTTTCATTCATGATTAATTAGTTTAAACTGCCCTTTATCGCTAATTTCAACAGAAACGAAGACCCATTCCAGGAATAAGAAAAACCATAACTAATCCAAATCTTGTCTACCATATTAACATTTCCAAGTCTCCAATAGTGGAACCATACCGTTACTTTTCATTTTTTTAGCCTCTAAGCAATTAAAAAACATATATTCTTGCCTTTGTAGTATACAGCACAAAAAAAAAATCACTGGATCTTCCAACTTCTCTACAACGTTGTACTCATCCTCATGGTAGTAACACCTACAAATAAACAATTAATCCAAGTCGCGTCCGAGGACACTGTCCTTAAGAGCTATTCCGCGACTACCGACAAGTAAGTTACAGCACTCCCCAGGATTAAATGGATTTTTCCTGTAAGGATACAGGGATTAGAACTTGCGGAAGGTATGATAGAACTCAGCAAATAGAAGACCATGTAGGAGGAGAGGAGAGGAGTACAAGGCTCTCCTTAGACCCTTATTCTATCAAAGGTTTCAAAACCAATTTTTCACCCACTTTAGACACTCAAAGAGTGCACAAAATGCACGAGTCTTTTAAGCTTGTGCCATCAAAATGCTTTGCACCAGTTTCCAACATTGCTTTTAATAATATTGAAAGAAAACCATCACATTGATAGCCATGAAAAAACCATACGTTGCTCTTTGTATCCCATAAAGTGCAATGATGATGCTTTCAATAATATTGAAAGAGAGCCACGCCATAAAACGTAAGCTGTTCTTTTGTAAACAATAACCACATGTACTTAAATACATCATTATAGTGTATTAAAGGAATAAATGTTGATACAAAAAATTAGCCTTTTCAAATTTTGGGTTCCATATTAAATGCTAAAATTTCTTAGTCAAAGCTTTATTCAAAATATTATTTTTATTTCTATAAAGCATTTAATAAGGGTGTCCAATACACAATTAACTTGCACATAAAGGGTAAGGAAAAATTACCGGATTTGTCTGTAGTGGCCTTTATCATGTGCAAGCTCTTTCCTCCTCTTAATCCCAAATAATGTGGGACTCTTCCTTTTGACACACCCACACAATATTTACAACAATCTCCCACATGTGCCAAAGGAAGTATCATTAGCTGAGTTACTCACATGAGCATAACCATTGTATCTGGTGGTTCTTTGAACTATGAACCAGACCTAGACTAATAACACATGGTACACAGAGATGTTAGTGAAACGTACATTTCTATGAACCAACAAATCTTTGTTGTATACCAGTGGCATTAAGAGTCAGGTTATACCCCCACATTTCCGCTGTTAACGGCGGTTTTGCGCTTTAAATGGCCGTGCGCGTGCCTGGTGCATAACGAATGCTTTAGAGATTTCGCCACGATCTCATAGGAGCGGCTCCATTCCACATTCGTAGAGATGATTTCATGAAATGTACCTACAATGAGCACACCATCCCGTAGGATTATGAAATCATTAAGAGCTTTTGCTCAGCCTCACCACAATGCATTCTAACACTTTCTCATGCCATAGGAAGGGACCATATATTTATTTTAGTGCTAGCAGAACTGACAAACAACTTGTTCTTACCCATTGAACATCCTTCATGGGATCACCAATCACAGAGGTTGGGTTGCCATCGCTGTCAATTTCAAGTTGGCTTTAGTCCCATTCCCCTCGACCAATTCAATAGATCCAATAGGTCAATTTTGACCTCACAAAATCGATTGAGATAACTCCATAATTTTGTAATGCTATATCAAATTGTATCTCAAATGATATTTACCGTTACCATTGTTCTATCTACAATGGATATTGCCATTTGGCAATCACAACTCATCAACATAAAATGTTGGATTCACACCAAAATTTTGCCAATAAGTTTTCAACAACTTAGGCATCCAATATCAGTCAATTTCAGAGTAATAAACTCTTATTCACATAATAATTATTTCAACCACCATTAAAGGTGAATAATCATAATGGATTTTCTTATATAAAACTGAAGTTCATCAGTTAACGTCCATGTATCTTAATACAATCCACTGTTCATGATACAATATTTAGAGTATCCTCAAATATTTAATTTCTCTCGTAGGATGCATATTTATATATACTCAATCTCTATATAGCATAAGCTACATCATAAGTGTTAATATTTATTAATGCAACAAATTCTCCAAATTTGTGCATACACATATTGAGCTACAAAAGTCACTTCAAATAATATGTTAGCATCATAAGGAATATTCACACCATGATTCTCAAAACCAAAGCAACCTTGAGCAACGTTTCTCAATATCATAATCATTCACGTCCCTATTCCTTTATGATTTCAACATCCAAAATCATATTTAATTCCCCATGCTTCAAACAACGAAGCATTATAATTGAAATGCAATTCACATTAAAAATTCAATATCATGACAATAATCATGCATATTTTGCCAAGTTAGATATACATCCACAAATCATGAAAATTGAAGCATATTTAATGATGAAGTTTCCATACTCATATTGCTTATTTCAAGCAACATAAAAATATAATAACTCATAAAATTTGCTCTCAACAGCAAATAATATAGCTTCCACTTGATTCACAATTCACTTTAATATTTTAAAGGGATCAACAATTTATAAAATTTAGCAACTATATTTTTATTTTGTCGAAAAGATTGTAAGGTACCCCGTTACACATAAAAGGCTACTAGACACCCCCACACTTTCAAATATTTCACATCTTATAATTCTAATTAAATTAGAATCTTGCCACATATAATCCCCTTCCATTCTAATTAGAATATTCCTCAAATATGGTCACTCTCAAATCCAAAGTTTATTTCCCCAGGAGAATTTTATTAAGAGAAAACCATAATTAAACTTCAGTGACATTGCGTTTATTTGTTGAGTATCATAGTGTTTTTTTTATTTGATGTATGCATCCAGAGAACTTCAATTCATAAGTTGGCATATTATATGATCTCAGCAAAAGAGGAACTTGTTTGCAACAGTATATAATGCAATTACAAATGCCGAAACACAAAAGTATACCCCCTGAAGCAACAATTATTTATTCAGAACCCTCATATATACAAACTGAAAAAGAAATTCCTGATTATGCAGAGATCTACTTGGGAAGAGAATCGTACGTCAAGTCTAAACCGTATTAACATGATTCAACTTCTCCACTCTGACCATCTATGGAGACATAAACGATTATAAAATTTGAATAGGAATATGACTCCAAATTAATGTAGTAATTTATTGAATATGACCTACTTAATTATGGAATTTTAATTCCAAGACAAGTGTGAAATTAAACCAATGAATTTAAATATAATGAATTCTCTCATTAAGCATGCAAAACTGTCATATCTCTAAATTTAAGAAAATAATTAATGCTATTGTTCAATATTGCAGCTTGATTCGATGCATGAAATACTATATGTATTGAAACTTCTTTTCAGTGCAAGAATTGAGACAAAGCTCCATACTACAGGAATAAGCTGTAAATGTAGAATATATCATCTTGTAATCATTACTCCAAAAATATTTTCATATTTTCCCGGAAAAACTGGACATTTAAAATAAAATGCATATTTTCACTTAATATATTAACCCTCTCTTGACAAAATCAAAGTGGATCCCTTAGTTGTTATCAAAAGAATATAACGGATCCAATCTTTGACAATTAATGTATTTGTTAATTTAACTCTGTACGTCCTCCTTGTATAAGCCAATAGTAATCTCATGATTGTCTAATATTCCTTCCATAACAAAATCTCAATTTCACATATAAACAATCAAAATCAAGTGCTGGTGATTAGTTCAATCCTGTATACAAATTCATCAAGGAGTTAAAATATTGTGGAAGTCATTTCCATCCAACAAGTTCAACAATAAATCTGACATGGCCACTTATTAAAACTGAAGCAGAGGGTAAGCCATGAGGTTGCATTTTTTTTTTTCCGTGGGCCAAATGATAAATAGAGACAGGTAGTTTTCTATTTCTCTCTTGTTTGGTTTGTGTTGATGCCTTATTTTGATGATAACAAAATGATTTTAGGAATTGTAAATCTTAAATTGTTGATGTTTAAGTGTTTTTGGTAAAACACTCGAGTTTTGTATAAAAGTATTAAGGATACTCGAGCACTTTACTTGAATACTCGAGTATCGAGCATTTTTCATGAAATAAAAATCAATACTTTCATATAACACTTGAGTTTTTGTTGGAAGTGTTGAGAACACTCGAGTTATGATCCTTAATACTCGAGTATTTAAAGTTAAAATGTTTTTGTAAGTCAACACTTTAAGAGAAAACTCAAGTATTAAGATGAAGTGTTGCAAACACTCGAGTGATGTTTTACAACACTCGAGTAATGGTGTTGAAATCAGAATACTTTCGTATGAAACTCAAGTATTGTGTTGAAGTATTGACAACACTCGAGTATTGTGTTGTAATACTCGAGTATCGGGCTTTGTTTTCAAAGGAATACTCAACACTTGAAGCAAAATACTTGAGTTACAAATGAAAGTATTGACAACACTCGAGTATTGAATTCCGAATACTCTAGTATTGAGTCAAAATGCTTGAACTTGATGCATAACACTCGTGTTGTGGAGGAAGTGTTGCTAACACTCGAGTGTTAGTTTTCAACACTCAAGTATCGAGCAAAGTTTTCAAACGAAAGTCAACACTTCAAGCACAACACTTGAGTATTTGTTGAGAGTGTTGTCAATACTCGAGTATTATATTTTCAACACCCGAGTATTGAATATCATTTTCAAAACAAACACAACACTCTGAACAAAACACTTGAGTTTTGGCTGAAAGTATTACGAAAACTCGAGTATTCATTTTCAACACTCGAGTATTGAACTTTCTTCTTCACAAAGGCGAATACTTAAAGCAGAACACTTAAGTATTTGAATGAAGTGTTGTAAACACTCGAGTATTGGTTTATCAACACTCGAGTATCGAGTAATAACTTTCAAAATAACACAACACTTGATTCTGAACACTTGAGTTTTTAATGAAAGTGCCACGAACACTTGAGTATTAACCTTGCAACACTCGAGTATTGATTTCCAACGGCTATTTTCTCTATCTGACAGCTTTTTACCTACTCTCTAAGATTTCCTTATTCGTGCTAACAACGTTTGAATCTCACCTGCCTTCATAAATGTAGAAACCCATTATCATTAAATGAGAAAAGCTGCCCATACCTTTTCCAATTGTTGCAAACAAATCAGACAAAGCCATCATCATCGTCAACATTCCTCAGAAGCATTTAATACAGCATTAATGGCAAAGACGAAGGGTTGGTGAATGAGAGTAATGGATACTTGAATGGTTCTAACGGCAACTCCATTCCTCTCACCTATAAAAGCCTCAAGTATTCATTACAGAAAAAATAACAATCATTGATTGAGCTTTAATTATATTAGTTTTCCTCTTGAATTTCCAGAGTCATAGAGTCAATTTTGGCCCATTCATGACCTTTTTGTGCTTAAATTGTGATTAGGAGTTGTTGAATTGGATTAATGTAATTTTGGGGTCATATGCCATGAATAATGATATATTTGTGCCTAATTCCTTCATGAGCAAGTGATACTGCCAAAATTT
>JANTPZ010038092.1:0-27107 GCA_025593235.1 Vachellia pachyceras
AGAAAGTGTAAGGGCATTTTGGTCATTTGACAAAGTCAAAGTCAAAAAGTCAACTGTTGACCAAAATATCAGAAAAATTCACAGATGCCCAAAAGATAGAGCAAAACTCATTGATTAATTGACATTTGACATATTGTCAAAATTTGGCGTAGATCTCTGTTTAGAGAATTTTGAAGGTAAATCAGTCGAAAATAATTATTTGAGGTATCAGGAGACCTTAATCAGTTGAGTTCAGGACATAGAAAAATAAAGTAAATTTTCTAATAATTTATAAAATTATTGCCCAATAGACGATAAAGCCGATTTCCCAGAACGGAGGAAAAAGGACCCGAAAATCCTGAAAATTGGAAATATGGAGATTAAAAGAGGAATAAAACATCTCTAGAAAAGCAAAGAAAAATTTACCTGAATAAAGTTACGTTTACCAGTAAAAAGTGTAATCGGTAAAAGTAACCGAATGGCAACTGGTTTGGTTAGTGTAACCAAAGTTCCAACAAGATTTTTAACCCATGTACAGCCCATTATGACACCTTTATGAGCACCAATAAGAAGAGAGCAAGTGTTGGTGTGGTGGTGAATTATGAGACCGTTAGATTAAGCTTGTAAATCAAGAATCAATCTTAGCCATTCAAAACAATTACACATGTCATCAAGAAAAAAATTCCCTTCTCTCCTTCTTCATTTGGACAAAATTTTGCAGCTGGAAAAGTGAAGAGAAGACGCCATTTTCATGGAAGCAAGGAGAGAAAAGTTTCAAGAAAACTCAAGGTAAGAGAACTTACAACCCAAACCTATACATATTCTTGATCCTTGCAACCTCCTCTACCTTTTTAATGGATTAGTTTCTTGATTAATCCTCTCTTTTGGAAGATTGAAAGTTGGAGTTCTTGAGTTGAAAAGTGAAAAAGAGAGGGATTTAGAGGAAATAAAAGGTGGCAAAACACTCCTTGTATGTTAGGGAGTAGATTGATGTATATATTGCTTGGGTTTGATGGTTGTATGAATTTTTGGAATCTCAAATCCTAAGGGGAGGTGCTATCCATTTCTATACTTAATAAGGAAGAGTTATTTTTGAGCTAGATAATGCATGAGAAGTGTTTTGGGATCAAGAATATGTTGTTATATATGTAAAGTTTGAAAAATCAATTGTTGCTCTTAATATGTAATTTTCGTCCATATCTCTGATGGTGAGGAAGGAGTTGGATTTTGATGATTTTAATGCTTCCAATGGCTTTAAAATGAGATTTTGTGTAGGGTATAAGTGAGAAAAGGATTTGGGAAGCATTTGAAATCATAAGAACAAGTTTCAAAGTGTTAAGGGTCTTGAAAGAGCAAGGAAGAATTTTAGTGCGTTTTTGTGATTTCTTGCATAGTTAATGATTTGAGAATGATGGTTGTGTTCTTGAATCATGTTTAGGAAGTTGAGAACTCAAAGAGCACATTTGGAAGGTTAGTCAAGATAATTTCAAGTGAAAAGGGAAAGCTAAAGGAAAGAGGTAGCAAAACCCTCTAACCTTAAACTAAGTTACTTTGAAAATGTGTATTAAATTATGCATGACTTGTATTAAAAATTTATGATGATTAAAAGTGTGAATATGTGATTTTGTGTGCTATGGCCATATGCATTTAATTGCTACATGTTGCACATTTCATGAACTCACTTTTATTTGAAGTTGTCATGCAATTTTTACAAAGTGTGTTAGAAAGTTTTGCTATTGAGATTTCCCAAAATCTCATCCTCCCCAACTAACCATGTAGGTGCAAGCACAAGCAAGGGTAAGATTAAATTTCATGGTGATTGAAGATGGCATAGCATGATGTTCTTGCTTGTGGAATTTTGTGACATGGTTGGAATTTTGTGTTGAGAATTGATGTAGTTATGTAATTCTAAACATCTACTTGATTACTAAAAAGGATATATGGTAATGCATGCATGAATATGGCCTAAAATGCTAAATAATGTTAAAGGAGTAATCATGCATTACAAGAGGTTGAGTTTTAACAAGAAAAAAGTGTTGGTAAATTTTTGAGAAAAGTTAAGTTTACAAGTAAGGGGTTCCAAAACCCAAGAATTTGCCCTATTTTTGGGAGTGGCAATGAAAAATAGCAAACAAACTCCAAATGACCTGAAAATTTTCATTCAAATACTACACATTCTAAGCTTTAAAAAGAGCTAAATTTTGCTAAATTTGGATGTGTATATAAAAAATTATGATTTTCCAAAGTTAAGAGAAAAATCTGAAAAAACTGGAAATTTACCAAATGAACAGTGATTTTCATGGAATTAACTGTATCAATTGGGCAAGTTCTAGAACCAGTGAGTATTTTTACCCTGTAGATCATTTTATAAGCTTCAAATAGAAATTGAAACCACTTAATTTTGATTTTTCTATAATTAGTTATGAATTTTCAAAGTTGGGCCTGAAATTTGGAAAATTGACAAATGAATAGTAACTCGTTTTGAAAATTTTTAATTTCACTTCTTTGGTCAATTTAAGCTATCTAAGGCCTAATAGTGGTTCATTGGTGATATATTATGAAGCTTATAGGGGAACTTGAGGAGTGTTACACATTTCAAGACCAAGTCCTTCCTGATAATGACAATGCCTCATTTGATGCACCTTCATCAACTCTTATTAATTTAGATCCAGACGATGTACCTATATCCCAGCTTCCAGACTACATAACCCCGAAGATGGGGAAAGGAAAAAGGAAGAACACAAGTAAGAGACTTGACTGTCTTACCAAGGGTCCTAGTAACTCTCAATCATCAAGTACCACAACACATCAAGAAAAACTTATAAAAGTCATCAAGCAGGAGAAGAATAGATCATCAATTATCTAACTGATCAAGTAGCAATGTTTTTTCATGTTCCCAAGTTTATAAGTTCCATCGTTATTTTTTTATCAACTTTTTAATTATATATTTCCATTTTATATTTGTGATAATTGTTGTCTATTATATGGTTTGATAGTTTAGTAACACAACAGAATCACAAACACACTCCAGTTTCAATTTGAAATTGTTTGTATCAGCAGTTAATTAATGGGTTATGAAAAAAATTGAATCATAAATGTAGTATGATTAGAGGCGAAAGGTATCATAGATAATTCGCATGGACATTAAAACAAAATGCTCTTAATATCCTAAATATTTATTTCTTAGTTCAAGACTTCCAATCATTGTATCACAGAAGTCAAAGTATTATCATTAAAAATAGCATCACGATCTTTTTCGTTTCTTTTTATTTGAGGGTTGGAGGAAAGAACACCCCTTCCATCGGGATTCCCATGGACTTTCTTAGCTTATTGCCAACACTTTCTTCAAGATAGAGATCAAACGTTTAAGATATTCAACAACATCTTTCGAACAACTCTTCAATTACCCTTGTAAAGAACACATTCAACAGGCAATGACACATCAGAACTCAATTATTTGCTCTTCATGCAACTCAAGAACTTGGCTTATATATATTTCATATTATCTATTTATGGCCTAGATCAAGAATGGAGTAACGATTAAACATAATAATCAAGAAAAGACTACCAAATAAGCAATTGGTTACATAGTTTTTTTCCATATAATCTATTTTTCCATAATAGATTGTTGTTAGCATAGTATACAAATAGTTGGACCACTATCCAAGAGCGCATTGGACTTCTACAAGCCAGGTCATATCTTATGAATAAGATAAAATTTGTAGCCTAATCAGTATACTTTTTCCACATTCTCCGATTCTAGTGGAGGTCTTCTCCCAATGTGTTGTAGACCCCTTAAATTGTTAAACTACATTAGAGCTATATGTAACTCCACCACTATTTCTACCCAACATAATAACTTCATCTCTTTCTTCTACTTCATTTCTTAAGGCAACTACACTTCAACTTCTCCAGCTTCCTACCTCATATGTGTGTGGTTTTATGGCAGAAACATATTTGTGAGTTAATGCTTATATTTTAATTGCAAACTTTCCATTACCATGGCATCGCTTTGAATGTAAACATACCTCGTTTGTTTCCTATAAATAATTATGCTTGCCCCAACCTTCTGTATGTGGTTTTATGCCACCACTTTTTATTTCAAGGTACCACTTCTATACCTACATTCTGGTAAACATACATACGTGCTTTCTAATCATCATATTATCACTGCAACTCATTCCTTTGTTAAGGAAATTGGTACAAGTCAAGTATTACGTCCACTTCTTATTACTACCCATATTAACAATTTCTTCCATTCATTATTTGTCACAAGTTTCTTCTCAACTTCACATATGTCCTTGCTTTACTCAATCATGTTAGGACAAACTATGAAGCAACTACAAGCTTCTTATTTGTGGGTTTGGAGCAGCAATGTCATACTTTCATATGGTAACTCATTTCTTATTCTTGTTGAATGTTATTGTAGTTATTGGTTATATATGACGAAGGATATAGACACAACAAAGTTCAAGTGTGAAAGTCATTCATTATTCCTCAATAACATGGAGAACTCATCAAAGTTTACAAATTGTTCAAAACACTTCACTCAAAAGTCATCAGTTATGCCTGACGGCAATTTGCAAAGAAGGGTTAAGAAAATCACAGTATGTGTACTGAAAGATATTAACAATACTTAAATCACCTTACCAAGTCGTCCAACCATAAATTAAGCATCCATTTTTGTCTCATGCTTATCTTTGTAAATATATATTCATGTATAATTCCAGATATAAATCATTTTTTCACTCCAATTATACTTATACGTTCATACATTAAACTATGTACTCATAGGAAGTCAGAACTACATATAACAATCTCCAGATCATCATGTATACAAGAGAAAAAGTTCTAGATACAAAGGTCTCTTTACAAATGGCACTTCAGATTTAGAGGACACAGAGCGGATGATAGAGGTTTATATCCCATTCCAGTTAATAATTTGACTTGCCTAAGTTTATATTGACATATTATGATATTACCCTATGACTTTATATTTTTCCAATCAGCTTACAGAAGAAGAATAATATCAACACCGGTGAGTTTTGACCCTATTCATAGTGCTTTTGCTGAAGGTTGCACATCCATTCCTCCTATACCTATTGCACAGCAACACACTTCATGTATATTTCATGGTACTTATATATACCTCTCATACCATATCATTGTTTATCCTTCAAACTTAGTAGTTATATCATACCCTTGACACTTGATCATGATAATGTTTCTTTTAAAATATTCATTCTCATAATTGTATAATTCTTCAATTTCACATTCCCTATATGCCAAATATTAAACCATGTCCGTCATATTTGCATTTAACAGATGTTGGAATTAGTTAATATAAGTTCTTGCTATATTTATGCATTCATTGAGCATATTCATTTTTATTGATATTCATATGATTTTGACATAATGCAATAATCTTGAAAATTGTAGTAATTTTTTAGTACAGATGAAAGGATAGATTACTGTAGCATTGCCCATATTGAATTGACATTATAAGTGATTTCATTAACCTTCATATTAATTTTTTAAAGAGGATTATATATATTGCTATTATGAAAACCATTATATTTAGAATATATATCTGCAACGTAAAAAATAGTTATATGAAGCCAATTCTTAGTAACATAACAGTATTATATAAACCAATTTAGCTGTTGTATTCAACTATTATATATGATCAAATATTTTGTGTAAACCAAGCCCTAGCTAGGATGTAAGGTTTGACCTTTAAATTGCATGATATTTGATGTAGCACAGTCCTTACTTATATTATCATCACCACTATATTATGTATGATTTTCATCCGTTTTGTTGTACATGGATGGCTGACTTGCATATGTTTTTCTTCACTTAATTAATCTTTGAAGACAAATTCAATTTTGTCGTACATGGATGCTTGAAGTGAAAATACAATAATTTTATGTCATAGTTTTCAGTATAGCTATAACTTAAGTAGTCTTTAATAGAGGGAATCAATAATGCCTTATGACCTTTCGTATATACATATACTCATATACTTATTTGTTATGTAAGCTTTCATTCTTTATTTTGTGCTATGCCTGATATAAATGTCACATAAATTCAATTTAACCATGTTACTAAATAAATTCCAATATTTAAATTTCATTTAGATACTCAAATAGATTACAATGATAAGGAATTTAGTTTCAACTGTGATGATGTTGATGAAAGTAATGTTGACGCTCTCTATTTTAAACATATTGGAGGTGCTTTTATTGATAGTGCTCAATCTTTATTATTTATATGACTATCATTTTAATTGATTCATCTCATGAATCAACTTTAGTATGTTAAGATATGACCAACATAACTTTATACAGACGCACTTTCATCTTCACCAACTAAAATGATGTTCCCATAAAAATGACAACAAATATGGATGAGTGGGTATTTTTACTGATACAGCATTGAAATATGTTATCTTTTTATTTCTCACTCTAAGAATTCATTATATGATCATATTCTTATATTTTAGGATACTTAGATGAAGGTGATCCAATATATATTTGCCAACATTGTGGCACAATGTTTTGGTATGGTGAGAGGCTTAAGAAAGACAATAGGCAACAAAATCCTAAATCCTTTTCCATGTGTTGTCAGCAAGAAAAATTTTTATTGCCACAACTTCAGCCACCTCTACCATTATTACACAGTTTGTTCTTTGATAAGACCACGAACTATTCAAATTTCCATGCAAATATCAGACAATATAATAACATGTTCTCATTCACATCTATGGGAGGGAAGATAAATCATTCAAATAATAATGGCAATGGACCATACTCTTTCATCTTATACAGAACGAATTACCACAATATTGGCAGTTTATTACTCGTTGAGGGTAGCAAGCCTATTTTCTCACAACTTTACATCTTCAATACTGAGAATGAAGTGTTAAATAGGATTTATTTTGTTAGGTATATTACAGACATTTATGTCATCATCTTTAATCATATTACTATTTTACTTTACTGCACATTCATGTATCATTCTACAAGTCTAATGTTTTATTTTTTTTCATTTAACCATCAAGCACCAAAAGGATTCCAAATTAGATCCTTTCATTGTTGACCAAATAAAGAAGACTTTAGATGAGTATAATCCATTTGTCAAATAGTATCGTAACAAATCAACCATATTGGTAAACCGTGTACCCAATCAACTCCAGCTATACCTTCTTAGTAGTAGGCAACATGACAGTCAAAATTACAATCTCCCCATATGCTTTGAAGTTGCTGCCTTAATTTTTGGTGACATTGACATGACATTCAATGTTAGAGACATAATAATAGAGAAATAGTCAAGCCATCCAAAACGCATAAATGAGTTGCATGCTACATACTTGCCACTTTAGTACCTAATTTTATTCCCATTTGGAGAGGATGGTTATAGAGATGACGTTGAACATAAAGCTGAGACACTTTCATACACAAAAATTAAAAAAAGAGTTAGCATGTGTGGATTGTTTGCCTATTGATTAATGAGTAGAAACTCTAAAGTATCTGCATTGCTACATTCATCTCGCTTGCTTCAACAATTTATTTTTGATGCATATACAATGATTGAATCTCAGAGATTATTATGAGTTAAGACACATCAAAAGGAACTACATGTTGAGCTATATTAAGGACTGTCTTATGCTCTCCTTAGAGGTGAAACCGATGCACTAAGGACTAACAGTGCTGTTGTTAGTAACCAATGTTTTGTATTTAGTCCTCTGAAAAACATTTTCAAGCATGCATGGAATCAATTTCCGAACCATCATTAATGATAAAACTATTTTGGATACTTCATAACAAGGATCCCAACATGAAAGTTTGCAAGTAATATCTTAAACCATTTTCAGGCATGCATGAAGTATATATTATTTGAAAATTATTTCTTTTCACAATCTCCATGCATAACATCACAATAACAATTGAATACTTCAAATAATGCAATGCTCAAAATTCCAAAAGTTCTCATTTCAATTTCTATAATTAAATACTAAATATAAATAAAATTGGAGAATAATAAGTAACATTAAATAAAATTCTAAATCTTACCTTTTGCGATATCAATAAGATGACTAAATAATTCTGATAAATTTTCATCAAACCATACTTAAAAAGTGACAATTAAATTAAAAATATAAAACCTAGTAAAATGTTCTTTATAAAGATTATAATGGTACGTTATTCACTCACCTATTATGCTCTTAATGTATAACTCTTCTTTTATCCTTCAATTTTCAGCCTATCTTTTCTCCTAGCAACAACATATAACCATACTCAATCTACAATATTATCTAATTCATATTTCAATTCAATTTAGCAGCAGATATTTCTCACCTATAACTTTACAAAGTCAGTGGTAATTTCTTTTCTCAAATATCCCACAATTAAAACCAATAAGTAACAATAACAACAACTACACAATATTGCCTTTCTCCTTTATCAAAACAGGGCAAGGAAAAGAAAATCATGAATCTTGATTGTTTTATCACTAATCACATCTTAGGGGCCTTTAAACACATCTTAAGGGTGGTTCAGAAGTTTAAATTCACTTATTCATATTAAAGTACCTTAAACCAGTGGGCATTTCCATAAATTCCACCTTCTAAAAGCTTAGCCCAACCGGTACTTGTCTTCACACATCAAAACCACACATACATATAATATTCCATCAATGCTTGGTCCATTTAACTCTTTTCAATGCTAAACAACATTCTTCATAAAAATCTAGAAAGTTTCCAGCTTCAAAAATGTTGGTTCATGCATCCCATGGCATCCAACAACAACCATACATAGCACTTTAGTCTCAAAATTTTATCACATGAACTCACACATATATCTTGGTGTATGACTTATGAGTATAAAACACAAGCCTTTTTCTTTAAATTTGAATTTCCATATTAGCACCATGTTTTATTACCATACGTCCATACCCCACTAGATTCATATATGATCAAGCATTTATAACCCCATTTAGACTTCTTTCTCTTCATATTGTAAAGAACCTGAGAGCTTTTTTTTCAAAAGTTCCACAACCTAATCTCAATCCACAAAACCCATCCATTATTCATTTAAAACATACATACATGCACCGTACGCTCACACGCATACAAATATATATATATATATATGTATATATTTATATTACAATTCTCTAAAGCTCAAATTTCAACTCCACAACCAACGAAATGTGTGTGTATATATCCTTACGTTCATTTTTGCCTTAGTCTCCTTAGAATCAAAATAGGAAGAGGTTACTGTTCACATGAACAATAACCGTGAACTAAACCTCAAGGAATCAGGAAAACTTTCGCAAACAACACTCCATATAATATAATAAAGCTATAATCTTGCTTATAACTTGATTTAATCAGTAAAACTATCCCTTTTTCCAATCCTAATTCAACTCTTAAAACCCCAAAAATGGTAGAGATAGAAAAATCTGAGGGTAGAGGAGTGTTCAAGAGAGTCTCCTAAACTCGAATCTTTGCTTATACCAGTAAAAAAATGTTTTCCTTCAATGAGAAATGGCACCGCTAGCTCTAATACTCCTCCCTCTCTCTCTCTCTTGCGCTCGCTTTTGTTCTCTGGGTAGAAGATAAGTGAAGAATAGTGCAGGAGTATGTGCTAACAAGGGGCATTAAAATGTGGGAGGGTGAAATTACAATTCTACCCTCATACATTTTTCATCTTTACACCTTTGTTCTTATCTCTTCTTCTTTTTTTCTGATTCCCCTTTTTTCTACTGGATATTATAGGAAATGTTAGAGTAGGTTAGCATTTACTACACTTTACAATTATATATACATTTATGCATTTATATTGATAGTTAGTGTAGTTTACTTGAGAATTATATGCAAATTCCTCTGTTATTACAAATTGTTGTTTCCAAATTTTCACAGAGGTTTATACAATTGAATTTTAAAAAAGAGCCTTCCCCATCCTCATATTCTTTTGTTCCTTCAACATGTGATAAAATTACAACAACTGATCATATCAATGATGTAATATCTGCAAAATTCCTGATCATATCAAGTATCCTAGGTTATGAGTTGGTCAAGAAACATATGACTCATGGTCCTTGTGGTAACATCAATCCTAAATCACCATGTATGAAGGATAAAAAAAAGTAGCAAGTAAATCCCAAAGAGATTCAATGATCACACCATAATGGATGGTGAAGGATACCTTACATATCATCAAAGAGATGATGGATGATGTATTGTTGTCAATGGAACTCCATTAGATAACCGATATGTTGTACCATACAATTTGGTTTTGTTATAGAAATTTGAAGCACGTATCAATGTTGAAAAGTGCAATCAATCTACTGTAATTAAGTATTTATTCAAATACATCAGTAAAGGAAGTGATCGTGTTGTCACAAGGATCTTCGATAATCCAGGTTATAAAGACACACATGCTATTATAGATGAAAGGCAACAGTTTTACAATTGTAGGTACATTTCAGCATGCAAAGCTGTATGGTGTATCTATGGATTTGAAATTCATCATAGGTACCTTGTGTTGAAAGATTAAGTTTCCATCTTCCTAACCAACAATATGTCATCTATGTTAACAATGTTGATGTAGCTAAGTTGTTAGGTAAGCCATGAGTTTGTAAATCACAGTTCCTTGCATGGATGAAAATCAATAACGAAGATCCATTTGCCCGAACATTGACTTATCAAGAATTTCCAAACCATTATGTTTACCAAAAGTCTAATAGGTTATGGAAGCGAAGACAAAAGGGTTTTATAGTTAGGAGGATTAGACATGCATCACCGACATTTAGGGAGTTGTACTACCTTCGAATCCTTCTAACAAAAGTAATAGGCCCTTGTTCCTTTGATGAAATCAAGATAGTTGATGGCATTCTCCATCAAACATTTAAATATACATGTTTTGCATGTGGTTTATTGGATGATGATAACAA
This sequence comes from Vachellia pachyceras, assembly GCA_025593235.1. Classification (NCBI taxonomy): domain Eukaryota; kingdom Viridiplantae; phylum Streptophyta; class Magnoliopsida; order Fabales; family Fabaceae; genus Vachellia; species Vachellia pachyceras. The sequence continues at coordinate 10,939 of JANTPZ010038092.1, forward strand.
ATATATTGCCATTAAGGAATCATCTTTATGGACAACTGGAAATTCACTTAGGAAACTATTTGTTAGCATGTTCTTATGTTGTTGCTTGCAACGTCCTGACAATGTGTCGAGTGAATGTGAAAAGTATGTATCAGAAGATCTTCTATACATTCATTGACAATATCCTACCAATTCAAGTATGCTAACCAACATATTTTATTTTCACAATTGTATTATTCCATTGAATTATATAGTCCACACTAACAACACATTTTCTTCACATTACTAGATGTTTACATCTCTTCAAAAGATAAAGAGAAACTTGCTTTGAGAAATATGATATCCTAATGCAGAAGAATGGAATATCCCTTCAAGATTTCCCTTCACTTCCTTCCCCAATTGACTCATCAATCATTAATGTATACAACAATCTCATCCTACATGAGTTATCTTACAACCGGGGATTCCTTCATGTTGAATCCGATAAATTCATCAGAGCCCTTAATTCAGAACAAAAGCATATAATGGATACTATCATAACTTCGTTAGACAGCTTGTATGGTGGCTTCTTCTTCGTGTATGGCTATGGTGGAATAGGGAAACATTTTTATGGAAGTCGTTAACATCAACATTAAGTGCCAAAGGAGATATAGTTTAAATTGTTGCACCCAGTGGTATTGCTGCAACATTGTTGCCTTCTGATAGGACCACACATTCATAGTTTTCTATATCTATTGATATAACAGAATTCTCAATGTACTCGATCAACATGATTTACCTTTGGCTAATTTGATTGGAAGGACAAAGTTAATTATATGGGATGAAGCACCAATGGTCCAATGTTATTGCACTGAAGTATTTGATCGCACAGTTAGAGATATTTTGCATTCTAATACACCATTTGGTGGGAAGTGTATTATTATGGGTGGTGACTTTTAGTAAATTCTGCCAGTCATCCTAAAAGGAACAAGGGCAACTATCATCAATGCATACATTACTTCTTTATACTTGTGGGATCATTGCCAAATTTTCCATCTCACTGAAAATATACAATTGAGTTCGTCTTCGAAAGGGTAGGATAAGGTAGCACTTCAGTGATTCTATAATTGGCTATTAGATGTGGGAGATGGCAATTTGGGTCATTCTATAAATAGATCAGCAGAGATTGAAATACCACTAACTTTGTCCATGCCATCATCAACTAACCCTATGGAAACAATGGTTGATTCAATTTATGACAATCTAGTGGACAATTTAGGGTATGATGACTTCTTCAACGATAGAGCAATACTTGCACCAACAATTGATTTTGTTAAGGAAATCAACTCTTATGTTTTATCGTTGTTTCCTGGGGAAGCATATGATTATTTAAGTTCTGAATCCGTTTGCAAGTCAACTGAGGATATAGATAACTTTGACAACCTTTACACTACTGAGTTCCTGAATACAATAACAAGCTATGGGTTACCTTCCCATAAGTTATCTTTGAAAGTTGGTGCACCGATAATGTTATTATGGAACATAGATCAAGCTGCTAGTTTATGTAATGGTACACGTCTACGTGTGACAAAGCTAGGTAAATTCATCATTGAAGGCATCACATTAAATGGGTCAAACACAAATCAATAGGTTTTAATTCATAAGATGGACTTGAATCCTTCAGAGACAAGATGGCCTTTCCACATGGGTAGAAAACAATTTCCAGCATTTACTATGACTATCAACAAAAGTCAAGGTCAATCTCTACGAAATGTGGGCTTGTACCTGTTAAGGCCTTACTTTAGTTATAGGCAACTATATGTTGCGTTGTCAAGTGTTAAGAGCATGGAGGGCCTTAAAATTTATGTCCTAGACAATGTTTTATATGGAAGGAAAACATGTAATATTGTATATAAATAGATTTTCATGAATGTTCAACCGTCATTCGCTCTATAATTGAACAAGCCTCATGTAGTTAGTTGAAATGTTGATACGAAGGTCATTGTAATCATTTTCACTTACCTAATGTAAGCAATTTATGCATGTACAATGATAATGCAGAAGGCTTTTTTTAACAATTTTGTAACATGCTTCCTCAATGAAGTTTTAACATAAGTCACATTCTACCATGCATCGCGAAGGAAGAACACGCTAGTTGTTTAAATAAAATGTAGGTTTTGAAAATGGATAGGATGTCTATGTAATTTAGATAAAATATAAAGGTGAAACTTCACCTTATTAAACGCAACATACTTTAAATGCGAATATTGTGCGTGTTTGGTAACAATTATTTTGGATCCAAAAGTTCATTAGCATGCAGATTCTGGTGTTTGGTAACTTATTCTTTCAAAATACATTATGAACAAAAAAACTCATTTTTAGCAGAATAAGTGAACTTTGAATCCAACGTTTATCAAAATATAAATACATTATACCAAAATGTATCATAGACAATTGTTATTTTCCTAACGGTTTTCCAAACGGACACAATTGTTATTTATTGTGCTCATTCCATGTGAGACGAACCAATATGCCAAAATTTTAGAATTATTAATTGATGTCCTTCAAAGAAATGATTATGACCTTCACCTTTCAATACACCATATTTACATTCAAATAATTCACATAATATCTTGTACCGTATTTATTAATTATACATGTGGGTACCACTATAAGTCGTATTCAATATAAAGTTCAATTCTAAACCGTTGGATGTGCAAGTAAGCTAATAAACCGATGTGATATGAAAATCACATTCCCTCAGTAATGCTGATTCATTTAACAAGTGGCTCTCACATTCACGTACACAATGATATATATATATATATATATATAAAAAAGCAAGTAGCGGACTAATGCTTTGGCGTCTAAGTGACTAACTCTGCAATTGCAACATTTTAATTAAATTGTGCGCATGTAGTTTGTTGCCTTTATTCAAGGTAAAATTTATATTTTTAATCTTTCAATTTTATGATAAGATTCGATTCACTCTTTTAGTTTTATTTATCTTTTCTAATAATTTAACTTTTAAAATATAATAAAATATTTTCTCTCTTTCAACACCTTTAACACTTTATTTAATGAAAAATAATGTTATGGGAAATTGTATTAAATTTCTTGAAAGAATATTAAACACAAATTGAAACTTCTGTTTAAAATACAACAAAATACTCTCTCTCTCTCTCTCTCTCTTGGAATGAAAGGGGACATGATCGAAGAAGACATGTAGCTCTTTCAAAGGTATGCTCAAAAGAGTGAATTTTATGCTACGTCTATCTATCCATATGCCCCAACACTCATGATCGAAGAAATTTTTCTAGGGGATTTTCCTAGTGGACTGATTTCCTATTGGGTCAATATAATATTTAATTCTTTAAATTTGCCCTCATTTTACTTTTGGTTCTTCAAGTTTAAATCAGTGGTTTTAATCCGTTAAATTTCATTTTATTTAAAATATTAGTCTCTAAATATAATAAAAATATGAATCATTTCATCCCTTATGAATCAAAACCAAAATGAAGACAAATTTAAGAAACCAAAAATTGTATTAACTCTCTCCTACTTCATGGCTTGAGTGTCAGATAATGCATTCCTACATAGGAAAGAATAAGAAAGTAGTAAGCTTTGAATTATTAATCAACTTTTAATCCCTGGCATGAGAACAATCCTTGAGAGCCTCTCAAGATGGATGAGTCAACAGAGTTGCAACTGAGAGGGCAAGATTTATGGATAATATAATGTTGGACCCCACAAGATTATTGGCAAAGTTTATTTAAAGTTTGTTCCAAGCATCTTTCCAGAGAGGGTCTTGACTTTTTTTTTTTTAAAGAAAAAAGGTGGAACCCACAAGATTTATGGATAATAATATTACCCCACTAACGATGTATATGATGAGGACTTCATCTTTTATCGTCTTTTTAATTACAGGGAAGTATCTGTATTTTTCATGGAAACCCATATTTTGTTCCTTTCTGGTCTAAAGTATAAATTAGCGATTCTTATTTATTTTATCCTTAATTGTTAAATAATGGGGTGGCTTTAATTAATAGTGGTCAATAAAGCTATAATATATATGTGCTTAACTTGTTTACCACACAACTATTTGGCGTCTAAGAATATATATATATATATATATTTATGGGCATCAATTTTTTTCTAGAAGGTTGAATTTGTTTTATGTTGTTTGCACGCATCCTCCTTTGAATATAAAACAACCTATCTTGAGATTCTGTGGATACAGCACAAAGCAGTTTGGTAAAGTGAAAACTACATGTATGGATGATTTTTGTTCTCTTTCCACCATTGTCGTCGTAGCCAAGCATCAACTGGATAGAATTTGCAATATGTGTGTGTGTGGCTAAAATATACAAAAAATAAATTCTGAAGTTTAGGTCAGTTATATATATATATATATATATAACCTCCTAATTTTAAAGAGTTGAAATTAATTAAGGAGCTTGATATTGTGATGTTCCATGTTTTGTTGAAATTACTTTCCTACGTCATAACTTTATACACCATGTCATTTATAAGATAACACTAGACATTTGACATGTAATTTATAGTATTTTTACATACTTAGAAAAAACGAAATACTTAAGAAATATTGAAATAAATGTTAAATGCCAAGTGTTATTTTATAAATGACACGGTATATGATAAAAAATATAAAAATTACAACATAGAAAAAGTTGTTAATTTTAATGGTATGTGAATTGATAGTCCAAACATGATATATTAGGATTCGTAATTTAATTGTTGGGAGACTATGCCAACAATTAAATTACGAATCACCGCCAAAACATGATTTTTTATCGCTTTGGAGGTAATGTACATATATCTTGGGAGACTATGCAGTCCAAGCTTAAGAATTAACATTTTAGAAAAAAATAATAAACATTAAAATATGTTTTATTATAGAAGAAGAAAATAAAAAGGACCACGTATAAAGCACGATTTATTATAACTAAAAATTTGAAGAAATAACACACTGAGAAATTATTAATTGTTGTATTAAAATTTAGAATGAAAAAATAAGGGGTGATAGCAAAAATAAATAATTTTCCTTATTTTTATTCGTTAATTCATGCTGAGTAGCAAAGAAATTTAGAGAGCGAATCAGAAAATGACAAAGACATATAGAATTAGTGGTATCGATCAGTCTTAAAGAGGTCAAAGGTTCAAGTCTTTCCAATGTGTATAAAAAAAAAGGAAAAAAGAATAAAAAACATCTATTTTTTGTTTGCCCTCTACATATTGTCATGTAAACTATAGAGACTACAAGGAAATCAAGTAGAAAATGTTGCTAAGAATATAAAATGTTCCATTTGCTGAAAACAGTTTTAGTGTTATGCCAATTAAGTGGAACTGATTCCAACAGTGTTGATGATGAAGCTACCCTGTCATAACATTTTTCCCAAACATATGCTTCAAATATAAACTCCATAAAATTACGGAGAATAAAAAAATAATTGCATACCGGCAAGTGCTTTGATCAACTGGTACGTAAGGGGTTATTTCAACTTAAATAACGGTCTCATGTTTGAGTTTTGTATATGCACAACTGTAGTTGACTAGTTGATCACTCGGATAAGACTTCCATGAATTTGACTAGTTGATCACTCGGATACCTTGTGATAGAATTTAGAAAAAGCGCCGGAGGTTGATTTATCAAAAAAAAAAAAAAGTAGCTGTGTCTAAAAAATTTCTCATCTTCCCAATCCACTATTAATTAAATATTTTGTGATGATAAATCATTTATTAGGAATTTGAAAATAAAACCATTAAAACATGCTGAGATATTTGTTAAAAAATTCTAGGAATATTTTATAAAAAGACAAGGGCTTAGAAGATTGAACACCATATGTAAGGCTATTTAAATAAATATATAAACCCTCTTTCTGTCAATAGAAAGCTTATCATATTCACGATTGCGATCTCATTTATGAAAAAAAAAATTGGAAATCCATAAAGATAAGTGGAACCTTTTCTTTCAAGGAATTGCATGTGGGTGTCATTTTCTGTTTCTCTTTTTATTTCAAGAAACAAGCCAAGTGTGTCTCACTTTAGTGATAACTTTATTCCACAAACAATTAAAGAACTGGTTGATAAATGTATGCCTTGTGAGCTTCAGTCAACTCAGAATATTAAAAATACAGCCATTCTTATCTATGTAGATTGAATGGTCATTGATAAGTGCCCAATATACACTTTATTGATTTTATTTTTCTTATTAGCAAAATATTTAAGTGAATTTGATCTTGAAGACTCAATAAAATCAGAATACCCTCATGGCTTATAACTTTAAGAATATACACTACAAAAAAAAACTTTCAGCGACGACTTTCAGTGATGACAGAAAATGCTGCTGAACGTAACCTTCAGTGACGACCTTTTCTGTCACCACTGAAGGCCAGATTTTCAACAGCGACTTTTTATGTCGCCGTTGAAGGCATACTTTCAGTGGTGATTTCTTTGGGTTACCACCAAAAGTAGGACTTTCACCGGCGACTTTTTTTAGTCACCAATGGAAGGCAAGAAATTTAATATTTATTTTATTTGTAAATTTTTTTATTAAAGATAATACTTTTTAAAAAATAAAAATTATGAAATTAATAATTATATAAGTGTATAAAAATTATTATTCAATCAATAATATACTATATATAAACAAAAAATTTAAATATATAAAATAATAAACACATGCATTAAAATTATCATCCAATTTACTTTTAGTTTCAATAATATTAGATATTATATATAGATACCTGTACAAATAATATATATACATAAGTGTGTGTATAAATGTCTATAATTTATTATATAGTAAAATATTATATATATATATTTAAATATGCGTTTAAAGTATGTAATAAGGTCGTTGCAGCTCAACTAGTAAAGGCTCACGCACGCCCAATGGGTAAGAGGTTCGATTCCTGGAGAAGGCAAACTTTCAGATTTATCAGCTGGTGACATGTGGTAGTGCGAGGCGATAACATGTGACGTAGGTGAGGTAACATATATGTGGTGACATGTAGTGTGCAAGGAATGGTGGTGATGTGGCGTCGGCCAGTGATAATGTGGCAGTTACCGAAGTAAAATATTGTTTTTCTAATAATTGTGAAAGTATCGGCGGCGTCGAATAAGGTACCATTCGATGGCGACAAAGTCACCACCGAAGGGGACCTTCATCGGCGATTTATTGTTGTCACCGCCAATACTTTCAGTGACAATTGCTACAGCGGTGACTCTTTAACGCAATTTGTCGCTACCAAAAGTTTTTCAGATTTTTTAATCATTTTTTTCTTCAGTGATACTTACTAATTAGTTATCAGGTAGATTTCACATCCACCATAAGACTCATATCTATTGTAAGGCTCCACACCAATTATATTCTTGACAATTGAGCCAATCTTAATTTAATATTATATAACAAGTATATTGTACACTAACACACGCATTTTTGTGTAAAACTCATTATCTTTTTTTCTTAAGATGGGAAACAAGTGATTTCACAATTTTTATTCATATTTATAGGCACGTGTATGATACTCCCTTTAATCCTAAATATAAAGACATTGTTTGTAGTGTAAATTGTATTACAAACAATGTCTTTATATTTATTATTAGAGGAAACTTGAAGGGTTGTTTGGGGTTATATTTTGACTAACGACCGTCTAGTAATCCAAGTGTTGAGTACTTCTAATAATCATAAAAATGTCAGCGGCAGAGTTCTCCCTGGCGAAGTCCAGAGTTTGCTGTGGAAAAAAGTGCTCAAAGAAGGAAATTTTCATGTTCTAGAGGAGCTTGCCGCAGCGAAATACACCTGAGAGGAATTCTCAAGTGGTCAGATAAGTTGTCCACATCGAAGTTCGAGAGTTGGCCGTGACAAAGTCCTATTTCAGAGGATCAAATGAACAATGAAATTCCTCATAGTTTAAGGGGATGTTTGAGCTTTAATTTGCTCAAATAATTATTTTTCCTCTATATGAAATTGAGTAAGCTTTAATTAGATACTTAAATCACTTGTTTCGAATTTTTCTAAAATTAGTTATAAATTTTTAAAGTTAACCAAAAATTTTAAACTGTGAAGTGAATAGTGACTATTTTAAGAATTTTTTAAAGTCACATAGTTAACTAATTCTAACTCATGTAATGGTCTTAAATAGTCTAATTAAGTTCTCTAGTCGATAATAAAATCACAGAGAAGAAGTATTACAATTATCATATTCTTGAGAATGTGTTATTATTATTATTATCATTACTTGTTCCTAAACAATAATGATTACCTCCTAACCCATTCCAAATTCCCACGATTGGAATAAAGAAAATTCTTATCAATGTCGGCTTACTAAATCATTCCATGTATCCCATGCGACAAAAAATTATCCCTATTTTACTTAATATAAGACGATGTTTCATAAAATTAAAAAATGTTAAATAAATTACTTGGTTGTAACATATATTATATATATTCTCTCTAAAATATATATGTATTTTTATATTGTATTTCAATTTATAAGTTAGACAATCAATTTAAAAAAAATGATAAATGATTATTTTAAAGTAATTTATTTATTTATATTAATCTATTTAAATTACTAAATTAGATTTTTATATTTGGGACTGATGAGCCTTGTCGTGGAGGCTATCAAATAAAAACTAAGCTAAATGCAATATAGTATCACTAACCTAGGTCGATCTCTACGTTGAGCCTATATTTAATTCCTAAGTAATTTAATGCAAATAACAAATTAACTAAAAATTATCAAATTTATTTTTCTGATTAATTAAACTAAATGAATGCACTTAAATTCGATAAATAGATGTCCTAGGTGATTGAATCCACCAACCTTCCTTGTCCAATTTAATATTAAATTCTTCTTTTAACTAAGCACAAGGACTAGTAAGAACCCTTACTAATCAATATTCCTAACTTTTTAATTTAATCTAAACCTAGAATCAATTAATCAATTAGAAATATTTTAAGATTTGGCTCGTATTAGATTTATAAAAGATCCTCTTTACCTTCAATTAATTCCTAGAAACCTAGCAAACCAATTGATTTCAAGAGAATAAAAGAAAGCAATTGAATAACAAAAGTAGTGCTATAGTTCAATCACAATCCAAAGTACCAATCTAACACAAGTATCACAATCTGGATTACATCAACCGATTATAATCATCTTCCTTATACATAAATCATGAACTCTAGCCACCTAGAATTACAATATAAATATATAGAGATTGGAACGTGAAATTAAAATAAAAGAACTCCCGTAATTACTCAAGGACTTAGGTTGGTTTCTTCATCACATGGTTGGAAAATTAACTTCCCTAAAATATTGAGATTCCATGGGATGGTGGCGATGATGGATTAATTTCCCAGGCGGCGTCTTGGCTTCTCCTTTGCGTGAATGTGTGTGTGAATAGTAGCCGTGCTCTTCAAACTTGGAATGGATTGCTTCGTGCTCCCTTTTGTAGATGATTGGATTCATCCATGAATTCGCCGTCCTTATCTCCTCATAACAAACATATAATAATAATAATATATAATATAATATGAAAATAAAATTTAAATAAATGGATTTATAAATTTCGTCATTGATTTAAATTTTAAACTCAGAATCCTAGATTTTCTAATTTAAACTCAGAATCATAGATTTACTAATTTGAATTCAAAATCTTATATTTACTAATTTGAATTTATCTTCTGATCTCAATCTCTTCCAAAAATATCCTTAATTGGCTTTAATTTCATATAATAATAATTAATCATAATTAATGCAATTAAGATTAATAAAAGTCAATAATAGCACTAAAATCTCCTAAAATGCTATAAATTCACTTAATAAAATATAATTATCTACTTATTATCACGGTGAACAACTTTTGAATGAAAAGATTGATTGAAAATTAATTATATGTTATTGTTAAATTATATATATAAGTAGCTGAGATGGAAATAATTCAAAATTATCGTAAGTACTCGTTGTCTAATAATCTTTCATCTTATGTTGATATAGGTTCTTAGATATATCCAACCCGAGACCTTCCATTTATATAAAAAACTTTCATAACACTACTTCATTAGAGTATTTTCCTTTATTTTTATAATAATTTAAATACCTTTATTTCAATATTCAAACTCAAATTTATTCTGACAAGTCAAGGTGAATGGCTAAACATTGAATCTGGGTAAAATAAAATAAAATTCATTCCTTTTCACTGAGTTAGATCTAGAGGCTTAATTAATCAACGCCCGTTTAAAAATGTACCTTAGCCTTCATTAACTGTTTTATTAAGTTAATTTGTTTCTTGCTAGAATTTTTTTATCACTCAATTCATCACCTCTTAAATAATTCTGTTGACCACGATAACCATTTAGTCCAGTTCACCACTATGAATTAAATTCAAATATAATTTAAATACCTTTCTGTCGTTTTTATATCAGTCTTTCTATAATACTACTATTTGTTTGAACATTGATCTAAGGTGTCTTTATTGGGGGAAAGATATAAGGTGTTTAGAAACTGTATGAATCATTTATTTTTATCTGATTACCTTAAATAAATGTAATTTTCAAAAAAGATATACTTTAATTAGATAATTGAAATATTTTTATTAGAGAAAGTATATGTAAATGGGTAAATTATATATATATGCATTGATTACTTTCTTCAATAATATAACTGTTCGTTTGCCCCTGAGATATAATCAATGTAATATAATAACATTATATTTTTTATTTTTGAAAATTATAGTCAGCCTCAAGCCAAATTCAAGAGAAATTTAATTTAAATTGCATTATGTTTGAATTTATTTTAACAAATGTATATATTTTACTTTTTAAATAAAACTGTGAGCACTCTCATTAAGGTGAGCAAACGGATTTTATTTTATTTTACCGAAATCTGCTTAGATCATAAAATATGATATAATTCTTTTTTTGCCAATTAAAAAAGGTACGATATAATTCATTAATTCTGAATGATGATAAAAGAGCCATTCAGAATAGAAAATATTATCTACATTTATCCTCAAACGTTGGCAAAAAAAAAAAAGTACGGGAAGAGTTGCATTTAAGTCCCGCGATAACGAATTAATTATTCTAAAGCTTTAAAATGTTGTTAATAATAAGTTGATGAGCACCATTGATAAGTAAATCAGTTACAATTAACAACTTCTTAAAACCTTAAAGTAATTAATTTGTAATTCAAAATTTTAAAGTGATTCTCTTAAAATTATTTACTATTTTGTTACATCATCTTTGCTCTCCCTTGCTTTAACTTCTATCAACTGTCACTAGCAAGTTCATGTAACATTATTAAACAGAATTTAACTCATTTATTAAAGGAATTTCAAGATGTCAAAGTTAAATTTCTCAAAACTTTACCATCAGATTGTGTGAATTGTTTCAATTGCTGTTCTTCTCTTACATTTGCTATGTAACATTTATTTATTTATTTTTGAATAGAAACATTTATATTACTATATTAATATCATTTCAACCTTTTATAAAAAAAAAGCAAAACAAAAAGATTTATTTAAATACTCTATTCAATCAACTCGGAGAATCCATAGGACAAAAAAAAAATAATGAGGGCCGACATAATTATTTCCACGAGCCGCATTTGCTCTGATCAGATTCAGACGGCAAAACCAGTGGTATTACTGTACGCTTAGATCAGACAGTGGGATTTGCGGACAGTTTCCTAAAGTAAAACATATATTTAACATTTATTTTTTTTTAAAATAATATAATCTCTTCCATATATTTACTTTAACTTAGGTAAAAATACTTATCTATCGCGTTCTCAAACGGACACACTTATTAAAATTAATCTTTTCATCATTCAACTTTTAATTCAGTTCTAACTCAATTCTTATATTTTGACTCAGTTTAATTTAATCTCTATCATTTTAACTCGATTGTGTACTTGTTTACGAATTCATTTTATCCAATGGTATACCCAAACCAAGATAAAACGATCTCGAAATTGGTAAAAATCATATCAAAATCCGTAAAACCATCTTGAAATCTTTAACTCCTTTCTTCTCACAGATTTCCCAAACACACATTGTAACTCAATTCCTGAACTTTGACTCACTATAACTCAATCCCTATAATTTTAACCATTTTATAATTTAACTCCTATATTTTAAAAATAAATTATATATAATAAAATGTCAAGAATTATATTATAAAATGGTTAAAATTATATGGATTAAGGGCTTGTTTGGAAACCAATTCTAGAACCTAGGTTTTACCTCAAAACTGAGGTTTTGTCCAAGTAAAATTTTTTTCCCAAAAGCTATTTTGGTTACAAAACCTCAGTTTGAAACATATATTTTCTCTTTCCTACTTTTTCCTCTTTCCTACTTTTTCTTTCTTTCTCTTTCCTCTTTCATCTTTCCTACCAACTTTTTGTCTCGGAATCTGTAAAAGCTAATAACTTCACAAACAATATGCAAAACTTCACAAACAATCTGCAAAACTTCACAAAGAATCCGTAAAATCACTTTTCAAAACCTAGGTTTTGCCTCGGAATCTGTAAAAACTATTTTTCAAAATCTATTATCAAAAACTTATGTTTTACCTCGAAATCTGTAAAAGTTATTTTCAAAATCACATCCAAACAAACTATAAGTCGTACTGAGTTAAAATTCAATGATTGAATTATAATCGAATAAAAAATATAGATACTGAATTGTACTAAGTCATAATTTAAAGAGTAACAATTAGTCAAAAGTTAAGAGATTAAAATTTTAATTTTTTCTTAATTTTACCGCTATAAATGTAAATTTATAGACAAAAATCTCTATTAATATGAATATGTACAATTTGCATTGATATTCTTAAATCGTTCTTTAAAAATTAATATCAGTGCTAGTTCTTTAACTCTTACATTCAACAACCATGTATATATACAATCTTTCTAACTCATAATATAAATCACTTCAAATAAAAAAGAAAATAATAAAAATGTAGAGCATTATCATTCTTCTTCATTGTATCAAGTAAAAAGTATACAAGTGATGCTTTTTATTTATAACCATAACTTTACAATATCATGACAAATCAGTTCTAAAATTATAGGAGATATTATATGGATATTATGAATATCCATGTAATATTCATTGCTTCCACATCTATGAATTTTTTTAAAAGAATATATTTAACAAATTAAATATGTTTTAAATTAAAATTTTTTTCCTAACCCTACCTATATTAAATGAGCTTTTGAATAGGAAAGAAAATATAAGGATCCATATTTAATCATTAATTACATACCCAAAATTAATAATAAATATGAATTACTTTTTTTGTAAAAGAAATTTTTGGAAAAAGGGTTGAAACACCGTCTGATTCAACCAAACACCGTGGTTAATATTGTGCATGTTTGGAAAGAACTTCTTCCCAACGATGCACGCAAACCAAGATAAAACAATCTCAAAATCCATAAAAACATTTTGAAATTCGTAAATTCTTCTTAGAATCCGTAAACTCCTTTCTCCCAATTGATTTACAAACTCACACATTGTGGATCAAATAACTTTATCAGATTCTGGCAAAAAAAACTTTGTAAGAAATTTGTTTTCTTTGTCTAAATCTATTGTTTTTTTATCCTTTTATTTTTCTCATTGGTCATACGAGATGAGTCCCATTACATGTCCGAATAAAGCTTCAGCCAAACACGGTGTTCGACTTTCCCCCTCTTGTCTGAAACGTCTCTCTCAAAAGTTGCTCTCCCTTTCGGTTCTATGGTCTCCACCATCATCCATAGCCCACACTGCAACACACCCACTTCTATTCCTTCTCTCTTCTCTCTCCTTCACCCTCCAATTATATTCTTCTTCTTCTGGTCAATCAACCCTTTTCAATTTTTAACTCCTCAAAAGCCATCGGCTACTACACCCAAAGCAGCTAAAGGAATATTCTTTTCGATCCCTCCCTCCCCCCTCCCTTTTCTTTCTATATATAATTTTGAATTCCTTCCTGTAACACCAGTCTCCGTTTCTCTTCTGGCTCCTTCCTTTGCCAAAAAATCGCCATTATTTTCTTCTTCAGTTGAATTTTGATTTGATATGAAAGTTGCGGAACTCCAGGTTCAGCTTCATCAGCCCCACCATCATCAGCACCAGCAGCAGAAGCAGTACAAGCAGAACGAGAACGCCCAGATGTGTAGGAAGATCCAATTGGGTGTTGCTGACAGCCTCTCACCGCCAGTCCCCTCAGACGGCACCGATGACTGTGACATCACTGACAACGGCGAGGAATTCTTAGTTCCGCCTCTTAATTTCGCTACGGTGGATAACGGCATTTTCAGGTCTGGATTCCCCGAGCCCGCCAATTTCCCCTTCCTGCAAACTCTCGGCCTTCGCTCGATCATGTATGTGGACAAACCCCTTATTAATTATTGGATTTCCGATTCAGTCTTTATCTATATATTTCGATTAGAATAATAATTGTAGGTTTTCCTTTGGTTTCTGATTTAGGCATTATTTGCTATGTATCGTCGATTATCGAAGTGATTGAGTCAGATTTAATTTCAGACAACGAGGTTTAAAATTGACATTAAATTCTCTATAGAAATGAGATAAGAGATAAGCATTCCAACTATTAAAGGACTCAATTGTGATTTCCTTTTTTCAAATTTGAATTACTCTTACTTGTGTTTTATGGCTGTTTGTCAGCAGCGCTTGAATTTTCTATTGGGGCTCAGAAGAATCCATTACTTGTTTTAAATCTTTGCCGGTAGGCTGAATTTGTTTGAATTGGTATCTGTCAGATATCTATGTCCCGAGCCCTACCCGGAGGATAACATGGAGTTTCTGAGATCAAATGGGATTAAGCTTTATCAATTCGGGATCGAAGGACGCAAGGTGTGTGGGTGTGGGTGTGTGTATCCCTGTTTTCATGTTAAAATTTGTCTTTTGTTTTCCCTTTAGGGTGGTCTCTTTCTGGTCTGATTGTTCTATGTTGCTTGGTTTTTTTGGAAGATGAATGGATATCTAATCCAATAGACCTGTCTCTCTCATGCTTTTATTTTAATTATAATTTTTGTGTGATACATAGCTTTGGTGAAATTCGATGTGAATTCTTTTACGGCTTTAACTATTCTGCTGTTGTAATGTCTCATCTCATTAGCTAATAAAAAAAACTATCATCATGATGAAACTTTTTGCCCTTTTCCACCAACTTAGGTATTCACATCTGTTTAGGCATCATTATTGCCAGTGGTTAGATCAATTATGATTTGAGCACAACAAAGTTATATGAACTTTATAATATGAAGATCACAGTAGACGGAATCCAATCTGGAAATGGTCTGTTTTTTATGCCTTCATTATAAAAATTTAGCCTTCATTATAAAAATTTAACAATTCAAATGCATAAGTGGTCTGTTTGCCTTGTCTAAGATTGACGAGTTAATAGTCTGTGATTAATTGATATTTGCTTCTTCCAGATCTTTAAAGTAGTTCATTGAATCTATATCATGGTTAGTTGTAAAATAAAATTGCTCGAAATTATTATTAAATCCGCTCCGTCCCTGATTCTTTGTACCTTGTCTACCAATAAATCTTACTTGAAAACAATCTTAAATCGGAGTTCAGTATTGTGTTGTCATAGTAAGTTCATGTTAAGGTCAATTAATATCTAGCTTCATGAACTCATACTGAAAATTGTTCTTCCAGGAGCCTTTTGTAAACATCCCGGAGGACACAATCCGTGAAGCATTGAAAGTTGTCCTTGGTACTACAAACAATTACCATTGCTTTTCACACTTTTGCAGATTGATTGAAAGATTCTGGACTAGACATTAGGCGAGGCAAATGTGATGAGACTTCTATGCATGTTAGAAACCCTTGTTCATTGAAACTCACATCTATCATGCTTACATGTCCATTCATATTTGCTTGGTCTACTTAAGTCTAGGAATTGCTCATTTTCATTAACTAAATTGGCTAGGAATAACTTTTGGCCTTCAATATTGCAGATGCCAAAAACCATCCGGTTTTGATTCACTGTAAGCGGGGAAAGGTGAGGATTTGCATTGGATTTTCTTCGCTATCGTTAGATAACTTGCTGTCAACTCGCACACTAACGATTTCTGTAAATGCTTCCTCTCTTGCCATGTGCAGCACCGAACAGGCTGTCTTGTAGGATGCCTGAGAAAGCTGCAAAAATGGTGCTTATCATCGGTGTT
>JANTPZ010038093.1:0-25066 GCA_025593235.1 Vachellia pachyceras
TAGCGCATATAACATTCGTAAAATATTTTGCTGAAAAAAAGATTAGCGCAAATTTTGGCTTTTGGGGGTCGTGGTGTAGGGGTTGGGTGTGTGAGTACGAGCAAGCGTCTCTCAAATTTATATCTTTTAGTGTCTCTATCTTTTAGTGTTTATATCTTCTTCACTCCCACTCTATCTTTACATCGTCTTGATTGAATTTTGACTGTGAAAATCTATTTATTTATTTACATGCACTTTTATTTGATGATTTTATTTCACTTATATAACCTCCAAATTTTACTAGAAATGGATTGAAATAGATTAAAGGCATATCTGAATGAAAATTGGGTATTATCACTGTTTGGGTTAGATTTTTTAAATTAGTAGTCGTTAGGTTTCATAATAAATCAGAGGATAAATTGTAGAAAAACTTGTTTTTTAATCATGATTTTTTTTGTAAAATATTTTGCTGAAAAATTCTTTTAGACTCGTGCAAATTTTGGCTTTAACCATGGGATGTTTAGGGTCGTAACCTCAAGTGGGGCAGGGGTTGGGTGTGTGCATAGGGTAAGCGTCTCAAATATGAAGACGAGGCCCAGGAATGCGCAGCCGTGGGATATAAGGAGGAAGCTGACGGTGTACGCTCGTTTGCCGCCGCTGCCTCCTGATTGGACTCTGGTTTCCCCGGCGGCATCGGAAGCATCTGACGATGCTCTTCGTTGTTCACAACCTGCAACAGCTGGTTAGTTACTGATTGTGTTCTTAGTTCTTCTTGTGTTTGAGATGTTGTTGTGCTTAAGGCTCACACATTTGACGCTGCTGTTGCTTATTATGCCAAAACAAGTTTTATTTATACGCCTACTATTTGTAGTCACTGCTGGTTTAGTTTATATTATGTGGGGGAAGATTTTTTTTTTTTTGTTGGCAGTAGCATAGCTAGAACCATCTGGGAAACTGGAATGGATTTATAGATCCTTTGCTCCGGCATATTCTACGGAGGAGACGGATGCAACTTCACGAAAACTAAACATGACTAATTTCTTCAGCACGAGCTCCTGTCGTTGAGTATTTTATCAGAAAGTGTTCTGAAAGCCATTAATTCATCTAAGCGAACTTTAATCTTTTTTTTTGGTTTCTTGAATTGTCAAATGGTGAAATCTGTTCATTTTTGGCTCAATACACTAAGCTGAACGGGATCATGGGTAACATGGCTCTCCTTTAACCTAAAACTTTGAAGTAACACATCCAAAGTGGAAGAGGAAAGTTTTCAGAACTTCAATCAAATGGTGAAAGCTATTCATCTTTGGTTTGATTCAAGGCACCCCTAATGGGGATCATGAGTAGCGCATGGCTCAATGCACTAAGCTGATGATGGTTTCATGAAACAAGTATGTGATGATGAGATAGTTCCAATTACAGCAATATCCTAGAAGGACTCCGAGAGGTTGAGGTTGGTCATCTGAGACAGTTAAGGCATATTCCTGAGAATGCATTTGACTTGAAGATGAGGATGGTGGCTTACTGGAAGATTGAGCTGAGGAGGTTGATTGATACCATGGCCCTGCATCTGCAGCTGAGTATAAACCATTTAGTGAACAGAGAGTTGGATAAGGAGATCACTGTTGGGTTGATGTCTGCCATTGGAGGGATTGTGAACTTGCTGCAGAAATCACCCTCAGTAGCTGAGAAGCTTGCCAAGCTTAATCGGAATTTCCAGGTTTGGAGGGGAAGGAAGGAAGTAGTGGCTAACATCATTGACAAATTTTCTAGCTATGGATATTAGTATGTTTTGAAAATGGGTGGTTTTGGTTTGTAAATTTAGTTGTTAAAAATGTATACCGTGCTACCCCTTATTTTACTATTATTAATTGTTAAAATGTTTATATTCATTTATAAATTACTCTTTAGACTTAATTGATATGAGTAAATTGATCTAAGCTTCATTCTAATTTTTGTATTTTAAAAATCCGATGGTATTCTATTATCGAAAAGAAAAATTCGGAAGACCTTTTAGACTGGAAAAAACTAATTAAATAACAAAAAATATAGTAATTTTTTATATTTTATTAAATTATCCATGATTGAAACTGATGTTGGGTATGGAGTTGGGAACGAACTGGTAACTCACGAATCTTGAATTTGTTTGCTTGTATGCATCGTCAAAATCATGGAGCTCAAATATTAAGCTCCATCATAAACTTTCTATAACTAACAACCACCTAAATTATGAAGCTCCAAATATGCTACTCCATCATGTATTTTCTATAAGCAACAACTACATTTGATCACATAAAACAAATTGGTAATTAAAATGAGTCAAAATGATAAATATGTAAGATATATAAACTGGTAATTAAAATTAGTCCAAAATAATAATTAAAATTAGCTATGGAAGAGATAAATGATTGCAATCCCAAATGTGTCACATTATCTGTACTTCTTTAAGTGAAAATGTTTCAGATTTTTTTTGTGGGTCCACAAATATCTGTTAAAAATGTAGTGAAAAATAACTAAGAAAAATTTATGAGGCATGAGATCGCATGAATGATATAACACCTGAAAACATTCAATTGAACCAAATGCTCAATACAACACTTTACAGCTGTACAGAATTCGTATACTTGTATACACCTTAGGTACATGGGGGAAATTTCATTCAATAAGAAGTACTCACCTGTGTCTTGTGAATAAACTGTCAAAACTTGAGAACTATCATAATAGAGCTAGTACTTGTCTGCTATATGTTAAAGAAGCAATGTCATGGCCTCAAAGATCACAAAGGCTCATTATTGATATTGTATTTATGGTTCTGAGTGTATCCCATGTAAGTTATGGCCAGATGTTAAGGGAGGGCTATGTAGAATGGCATCTGTTGAATATTCTGTTTGGTTTGTGCTCACGCTCTGACTTTCTCCATGCTTTTCAATGTCCCTTAAGGCTCTGAATCTCAAATCTTCATCGGCACTTTGCTCTAGGTTAACCTCAGGAAAGCTCATTCTTCCTTCGAGCATGTTCAAAACTTCAGACATTGTTGGCCTACGCGATGGCGACGCATTAGTGACACAGAAGAGCCACTTTCACCATGGCTGCAACTTCTTTGGGGTCCAACTCAGATCCTAAACTTTCACCAACCAGTTGTATCATGTTCTCAGTTTTATGCAAATGACATGCCTGCATTGTGATAATGGCAGGTTTTTGTATCAGATAGAAACCAAAACAGTAGGAAGTTCATTTCAGGTATTGTTTGTATTGTTGTGAAAGGAAACTAAAGAAAAGATTTAAGCCATTTGCAAACACTCCCTTCAACTAGAGTCACTTGATATCAGTCACCGAAACTTTTCAACTTCAAACTTTTTGTCCATTCCTCAATAATATTGAAGCTACTTCACACCCTTTCCCAATTCAAATGGCATGCTTTCATTGGTTGAACTGTAACTCTATGAGTGAGATTGGTTAAAAGATTAAAAAACAGAAAAAGCTTTGCACCTTAATATAATGTCCCAGGCCAAAATCCCATTGTCCTAAATGCTGAAGGATGAAATTTTTATATCTGAAGTTGAAGGTTTTTGCAAATGACCGTGTATTTGCATCTTTCTTAGAATTTGAGCTGAAGGAAATGTCTAAACCAAACTTTTTCTTCCCTTCTAAAACAAAGCCTAGCAAATATACTTAGCTAACAAGGAGAAGGATTGCAGCAGAGTAGCATACCCAATCCAAAAGACAAACCCAACTATCACTTGGCATATAATCATTGTTGCTTTTCCCACTAATAATCATTTTTGGTTTCTTGAATTGTCAAATGGTTACAAAAATGATGAAATGAGAGAATTAACAATATATGAACTAGAAATAGAAAACAATTGAAAGGGGTAAAAAGCAAAAAAGGAGGCTCTTCACCCACAGTTGCTGTAAAGAAGAGATATGTTTGATGGGATGGGTGCTTCAAGTCCACTTCCATGGATTTCTCTTGAATGAGGTAAAATGGGATAAGAAAAAAGGGAAGGAACTAATCATTAGTGTTGGATTATTAGGTATTGTTCCACTTAAATTGTTATCATTTATCCTTCTGCAATGCACCAAAAGTATGATATTCATCAGAGAACGCTACCATTATTTATTTCCTAAGGACGACACCGAAAATGGTAACCAGGAGTATACAAATCTATCGAATTATTTAATTGAGCAAATGTTCCTGGTTAATGTCCTGAAAAATTTTTGGATGACAGAATCCTGAAACAAGTTGCCATTATAATCCATCAGTATAGATTGTTGAATCTTCAATATTTTCCAACAATAAAACAAAGAAGTCAGTGATGCCTTACGGAGTCTGGAGGTTAATCAGATTTCCAAGCTCAGGGGGAACAAGACCAGAAAATTGGTCTGATTCAAGGTTTCGGATGGGGGATGTCAAGAATTACGAAGTTTAAAATTCAGAAATTCATGATGATGAAGTAGGATGAATACACCAATGCATTGAAATTGTCTGTTACTAGCTAGCTAAAGGGGAAATAAGGCAAAAACTCTGAGACCTAAACAGTTGAAGCTTTCAGTTATGAAAACAAAATAATGATAGAGCCACAGTTTCATAAACTGAACTTTGATCGACATGAATTCAGAAAATAAATGAGAAAAACTCTAGCTCAATAACGTACAGGTATGTTAGAGAGGCCATCTTTCCCAACTCCATAGGAATTTCCCTTGATACGCGATTCACAAGAAGAGAGCTGCATGATATGTCATAGACATGAAGTTTAGTTAAAAGAAAAGACAAGCAACTGAGTAAAATTTGCAACAGAAGATAAGAACTTACATTGAAGATAAATTCATTGAAGTCCACGCCTTAGGGATTGTGCCATTTAGGTAACTGAGAGCAAAATCACTACAATAACAGAAAAATTCATGTCTCTAAAAAAAGCTATGATAAAGTATTGACACTAACAGGTATAAGCTCAAATAATTCAAATTGGAAAAAGAATAGAATGTAAATTCTATTAGTTAGCAAGTAGTTCAGCATTTTTCATGGAGCACATACACTTCTTTAAGGTAAGGAAACTTGACCAGTTGGGGTGAGTGGAAGCACACCAGGAAGGCTGTATCCCTTGAGCGAACTAAAATATGAAAAATCAAAGGAAAAATATCATCACCAGGCAAATCTTCAAAATTCAAGGTCCATAATATTCTAACAAAAATCATTTCGACAAATAAAGATTTAAATTCAACAAGAGCTTCCTCAATCAGAAATGCATAAAAAATGAATCAATTACTTATTAGTTAGAAAAGCCAAGGACAAGATAAAGGAACTCTACATGCTCACAACATGACAATTACTGCCATTTTCAGAAAAACACCGGCAACCAATGCTGCTCTTTGATCCACTGGGTGGCACTGGAGTCAACCCCACCATTTCAATTTCACAAGAGTCACCATCAAACTTCCAGTAGGTGCTACCCATTGTACTAATAATTTCTTGAAGAGCATCAACTGGATGATATTTGAGGTGGTATAAGCATGTCATAAAGAAATAAAGTCGTAAGGCACAAGAAAATAAAAAAAAAATTACAGGTAACTTTAGAATTAAATCAGAATTGACATGCTCATATTATGAAATCAGGCATCAGGTTTACGACACAATATCTCCAGATAGAACTATTATTGTAGAAGGATTGGAATGTTATTGTTAATTATTTTCCTAGGAAGTTTAATGGTGGGGCAGTCCAGATAAAGGGAACTAGTCAGGTATACCTGTTCTTTATCAGAAGCTTGTACAACATCAAGCTTCTATTATTTCAAAAACAGTGCCTGAGATTGTAAGAAAGATCAACGAGAAGATCAATTCTCATATTTCTGAGTTAGAGAGGTTGCCAAAGAACCTGACTTCTGTTGCAGATGCTATGACTGCCTTCATGCATATTGTTGGACTGGTGAAAGAATCACTGAGGAAAATTCTTATCAGAGGAGAATTTGATGAGCACCCAAAGGACAAAAACATGCACTGCACTGCTCGTTTGGTTGATAAGCTCGATCGTTTAGGCTTAATGTTCTGTTTTTGCTCTATGGATGCATGGCATTCACTAGCTAAATACAACTGACGAAAGAACAGTATCAAGCCACACATAGATGGGATAAGTCCACCAATACCCTGAATAAAGACAAAACTAACAAAATACTAAAATATAGTAAAGAAATTTATGGAAGCATACATCCATTTATAACTTTCAAATCATAATTTATATTTTAGTTATATTTCTAACTTTTAGCATCATCGATGTCAATATACTGATACTAAAATATAATGAATAAAT
The DNA here is from genome assembly GCA_025593235.1 of Vachellia pachyceras. NCBI lineage: Eukaryota > Viridiplantae > Streptophyta > Magnoliopsida > Fabales > Fabaceae > Vachellia > Vachellia pachyceras. The sequence continues at coordinate 6,282 of JANTPZ010038093.1, forward strand.
TGATAGTAAATAATGTCATTAATAAATGACAACCTCTAATATATAAAACGTAAAAGTTTTTGTTACTTTCACTTTTGAAACCTTTCCCGCAGAAAAAAAAATTAAATAACCACAACTGTCTTAATCTGATCCGTCCAATCACCTAATGGCTCACAATGCATCATCCACTGTTGATGATGGTGCACTGTGGGCATTCGGATGACCTGAACGGATGAGATCTTAAAATGGTGCGGTACGCGAGGATGAGGCATAAGTTTAATATAATTTTTTATCCTTTAAATTTATCCGGGTTTCATTTTGTTTAAAATGTTTATCACTATAATTTAATAAAAATTTAAACTATTTTATCTTTTGAAAACAAAACTGATGATTTAAAATCTGATGATCAAAATTAAAATTAGGGTAAAATTGTGGGCATGAGAGAGATTATCAACCTTTTTTACAATCCCATGCTTGTTGTGTATTGTCCATTATTTTCCTCTTCATCTATTTCTTCTTCCAATAAGAGATGATTTTACAAAGATATTTCAATGTATTTTGTTTTAGAAATTTTATTTGATGTGATTTAAAATGTTATTAGTAGATATTTATTCTTAATTTTAGTTACTTTATTTGATTGACATGGTTCAAAAAATTGTATTTTATATATTATTCAGACATATCATCAATATGTAAGAAAAACAACTCGCCATGTCTTACCGTCATATACTAACACATTTGATACCAGTCTCACATTTTCTAATAAAATTGTAAAAAAAAATTTAATTTTTCGAAATTGTGTAAATTTTATCTTGATTTTTTAGAATGCACAAATTTTTCAAATTATATAATAAGTCATAAAATATCTCTAATTTTATTAAAAATATATAACTTTATTTTTCATTAAAATATATATGCAAGTTTTAAAATTGAGGAAAGCTTTGTTTAATATGTAGAATTCAAAAATTGGTATATGTTTTTAAGATAGAAAGGGGAGAAAAAAGTAGGAGGGAAGGTAGAAGATTGGAGAGGGCAATTTTGTATTTTTAAATTTCTATTTTAAAGCTTGATCCGTTTAAATAAATATGATTTTTATGGTCTTTCTAACTAAATATTATTTTCCATAAGCCTTCAATATAACTATCCGTTTATAAAAAGTTTGAAAACAAAGAAAATTGAAAAACGAAACTAGTTTGCAAAATATTAACGTTTTGTATTATTGGTTTTCTTTTTTAAAGTGATATTTTCTTTTCTATCTTATAAAAAAGAAATTAAATAACACCCCCTCAAAACATGAAAATATCTTCGTAAAAATTGAAAATATTGGAAAATTTTGATAAACTAATAATCACAAACTTAAACCTTAAATTATATTTATTTTGAAAAAACCTCTTTGTTTTTGTATTGCGCTTTCTTGATTTTAAAACGGTTTTACAAAATTATTTTTAAAACAAGTTTTAGAAAGTAAAAACAATTTTTTTGGATAAGTTTTTTTAAAGAAATTTCATTTGAAAATAAACATATACAAACTGAAGGTGAATTTTTTTTATGAGTAGTCTTAAATGGACAAAAAGTCATCAAACTCAAAATGATGGACGTTTTTCCAAACAAAAACTAAGAAATGAAAAAAAAAAAAAGACAACTAAATTTTTTTTTTAAGTTTTCAAAAATAAATTTCTATTTTCTTGTTTTTAAAGACAACTTATTGAAAACAAAACACCAAATAAAATTTTCTTTTTAAAAAAATAAAAAAACTGTTTTTTAAAATGCAATCAAACTGCCCCAAGTGACTTGTGTTTACTTTGTATCTTAAACTAGATTATTTATATAAAAATTAAGTAAACAAAATTCAATAAGATTGTGAAGTTTTGTGCGATTTTAATTTATTAATAATTTATTTTGAAATTCCGATGATTAAACAGATCAAATAAAGAATTTATCATTTTTTGAGATTAAATTTCATTACATTGAAATTATATATGTGTGTGTCTATATATATATATATATATATATATCAAAAATTAGAAACGTGTGTTTCAGACCGTGATGATTAAAACTAAAGATACGTATATTAAAGATCATTTTAATTCATCCTTTTAATCTTAAAAAAATAAATAATTTTATCTCAAAAAACAAGAATATTTAGGTTGCATCAAATAGAGAGTGAAGTATCAATCTCCTCCTCCTCACTTGATTGGAAGCAATCTTATTCAAGATATTATTAAACGCTAATTATAAACACCTCTCCTGTGGCAATTTAAATCATAATCAGTCAAGTTATAAGTAATTAATCCATTCAGCAAGATCAAAAAGTTTTTTTTTTTTGATACAAGATCAAAAGGTTTTCATTGTTAGTGTTTGCTTGGAAAACATGTTTCGGTCGTTAAAGAAGTAAGATGAAAAATTGGTTCTTGCGGATGCTACCCTAAATTGGGCCATATTGAATTTCTAGAGCTTTAATTTCTTTTGGACCATAATATTTTGAAATCCTTACCCGGCAGTGGCCCATGACCATTAGCCTTTTTTGGATACAAAAAGGGTCCAAGCCCAAACAGAAATTAGAGATTCAATAGGAGGGCAGTTTTTTTTTTTTTGGGCTATAACACACACATTGGGAAGGATAAACCTCTTCGGCTATATCCTACCCCGTTGCTAACAACAGAGGAGTTAAATCCCAAAGAATCATTTTCCACCAAGACCCTCAAATACTGAGAAGTCATTTCATAAAAGCTCCCAAAGAAACCAAATAATTTCTGAAAAGAACGTTAGCATCTAAAACCATATACTTATCTTTTGGTTAAAAAGACAGTCATTGGAAGTCTTTCATAAAGTCTTTCGAAATTGGATTATTATAGAGGTTAAACCTGAGCAAACAAAGACAAATAAATATGTGAAATTTGTTAATCAGCTAGTTCGGCAATAATTTAATTTAATTTAATTTAGATTTAAGTTTCATTTACATTAGTATCTAAAACCATATACTTATCTTTTGGTTAAAAAGACAGTCATTGGAAGTTCTTCCACAAGTAAAGCTTTCATACAATTTTTGCAGGTACAAACGCGATTAACTTGTACACTTTTTCGATATTAATAACTATTAGAATGCATGAAAACGCATGCTTAATATCTTACACTAAATTCAAATATAAACAGCAATGTATCAAAAAAAAAAAAATAAACACCAAGCTATGATATTGAACGGGCCTATTATTAATATGGAGTTGGATCATTGTAAAGTTTTTTTTTTGTTTTAAAAAAAATCAAACTTAGAGAAAAAAAAATCTAAATGAATAGCTCTGCATTTTTCTCTCTTATGTGTTGATCGTTTTGTCATCATCTCTTAGTATTGTAATTCTGAGTAGCTGAATTTGCTTTCTTTATATCTTACAATTATATATGTTGATCTCTTATTATAAATAGAGATTATAACACAAGCTCAATCAACAATAGTTGACTAAACATTTAAGCATTTTGTCTTTTTAGTTCAGATAGATGGGAAGGCAAAGATGTAAAAGTCCCATGTAGGATTGGAGTTTTTGTGGTTGAAGAGTAGAAGAAAATAGCAACCGGAGAAGCAAGGATTGATATGTGAGGAAAGCAAGTAGTACTACTATATTCTCACACGCTCTTATCTAGCTTTCGTCCTCACTCAGCATTCATTCTGAGCATCATCATGTCTTCTGAAGAAATGAATTAGAAACATAACATGTTCCATCCAAATTGAATACGAAACCTATACATTAGAATATCAATTTTCATTCCCCAGTCTCATAAGCAACAATTTGGTTCTTTATGAGATGGGAAGGCATATTTGAGATCCCATAAAGAACCAAACCAATTTGGATGGGACATGTTATGTGAGGGCATTTGAGTTGAACATAGGTTCAAAGATAAATAATATGCTAACCCATTAATTATAGTCGTGTTCGGTTAGGTTTACCTTGCACGGTCAACTGTCTACCTGGAAGTGAGACACAGAGTATATTATTAGGATTTTTTTTTGACCTGAGTATATTATTAGGATTTAGAGTATCAGAGAATGTCAATAGTCAAGTATCTTGTTAGGATAATTCAAGATGTCAGCACTGCTGTTATATTCTTCAATAACAGTTAAATTCTACAGTAACTTTACACAAAGTTCGAAATGTGAAATATTTCAAGGTGCAATGAATAATGCATGCAGTAACTTTTTATTGTATAGGGAATGACTTGCAGTATTAGAACCATGCGTTGTTGAATATTGGAGGAAGAAATATGATATCTTTTATTAATCTCATGGTGCATTTTGTGAAAGGGGCGTGATTGGCGGGGCGTCTTCTTGGTATATGTGTATGCATATGTATATCTCGCATCGAACAATTACTTCCGCCAGTTCTTGACATTATTAACATCATTGCTTCTTCTAATTATTCGACGATGCATATTATTACGTAGAATTCTCCTAGTGCTTAATTATGAGCAACACGCATTACACATAATGAAAGTCATTTTTGTTGTCACCGTCGGCTGCAAAACAACAATTCTTTAATGAAAAAAATCAACCCGAATCATGTCTGAGAATGCTGTCCTAAAGAATTATTCCGCCACAAGACTGCAACTCCGGATTGTAAATAAAATTGTAGATGAGTTTGATCTTCAATTTTGTATAGAATATTAATGATTATTCATTTCTATAACCAATACATACGTTCGTACATACATTCCATTGATAAATCTATATATTTCATCAAGAATTTGAAACTGAGGGATTTCACATGGGTTAATAAACTCTTCTGCCCGTGCTAGCTAGGAACATCGCTATCTTGTTCATGATGGTATGGACCATGGAATTGTGGTATCTAAATCGATACCATATATAACCACAGTACGAATATGTATATGTATATGACACAACCTCTAGTTTATAAAAAGTAGAAAAAACCTTAAATGTGCCTGAGATTAGAATGAAGCAGTTCGGGCTCTCTTGTTTAGCATTTTACCTTAATTAATAAATAAAACTTGAGACACAATTCAAGGGGCTACTCTCACTCCACGTCATGTCAGCCAGTTAACCAGTTGAACCGGTTCACGTAGTCAACGATAATGATTATTATTTTAATTATCATAGTAATTAAGTATGAAATTTGAGTTGGCACTATATTATCATTGTAATTAATTATTATTTTAATCTGCGAGAGCGATTTGCGCAATACAACCAAAGAACGAAGAATTGACAGTGGGAAAAGAATTACCCAAATGAACGCATTAAATGACTCAATTGTCAAATTAAGTTCTAAAAATCAAAATTCACAGACTAAAAGAAAATTCAGGTGGAGTGGAGTTGGTAAATTACATTTCCAATAATTGGATTCACTAAAGAAAAAACAAACACATTTTTTTTTCTAGATCAAGATTTGCCTGGTTCTACCTTCTTTGTCTTGCAAGAAATAAGATGCTTTTGACAATTGCCTTTGTTCTCTTTTCATTCCTTATCTCTCTATCCTGGATCTTTATCTAATTTTTGTTTGAAAAATATGACCTAGTCTATGCATTCATTTACCCCTCTCTTTATACATTACAAATAACTTGAAAGCATAAAGTACTTCATATGACAGCCTGATAATCACTAGTCACCACATTTAGCCCAACTTGTGATTCCACCTTTCTGTTTAAACTCTGAAGAGATGCCATGCCAACTATTTTTTTATATAATGAAGACTAATTAAGCGTCTCAAATTTAAATCTTTTAGCGTTTATACCAACTATTTTTTATATAATGCAGAATCCAGCATGCATGGCTTGTGAAGTGTTAGCCGGATTGGGCGTCCACCTACAAACATTGTTATTGGTATAAACAAGTGAGGTATCTGGCAGAAAAGAAACACAAAAGGGGATATAAACATATCTTTTAGCCAAGACTGGGATGTGGAGAAGTTTCGAATAGGAGGTCCAATTGACAAACATCCAAATCATATGGATTGCACAAAAGGGCATGAGAGAAAAATATGTTCAAGGGTTTCATCACAAGGACGTGTAAATAGATACTGATTTGGCATATTCAAATGATGATCCCTCATAATGTCAACAACAAGTAAAGCCTTATGTACAAGTTTCCAAATAAGCAACAACCATTTATATGGTAACTTAGTTGATCATAACACTTTCCAAAAAGAATTTATACGTGTAGAGATATTTAGCTCTTAAGCTTGTAGTATCTTGAATCCTCCTTTAACATTATACTTGCTTGGATAATGTCCCAACTGGCCAGTATAATTTATCCACTCTATTTGAAAAAGAGATCGGAGTAGAAATGATTTCTTGGGTTATTGAGTGGGGTATAGGGAGTGGACTAATGTAGTGTTCCAAACCTCCACCCCCTAATGAGCTAATACTAACTACATTGACAAAAGGAGTATGAATTTTGCAGAGAGAATAAATTTTGGTAGTAATACATACTTATCTGTAACAAGCTTCAACTAATTGAATTGCATAGACAAAAAAATTAGTTAAAATTGGTTAAATGTGATAAATATGTAAAAAAAATGTATCTTGTTTTTTATCTAAAAACACATGTATTTAGAAAATGTAAGTATAAGAGAGAACGGGTTGAAAAATGAAATGAGTGAGATGATCGAAAAAAAGTGAAAAAACATGTAATTCATTAAATCCATCGTAAATTGAAAAGCGTTTCCAACACTAGTAATATTAAATAAGATTTTGAAAGGAAGAGAAAAAATAAATAGTCACGTATAAGTATATTTCAAAGCTAGAATTGACATACAAGAATTAATTATTTTTCAAATGGCTTACAACCAAACAAAGTGACGTAATCGCATGATGCCATGTGGTCAAATTATAAGATATCGCATTTAACAGCCCACAAACCTTAATTCATATATAGTACATGGTTGTAAACTAACTCCTTCACAATCCCCCACAAACACCAACCACATAAACTTCAATGGCACCAAAAAGAGATTTGTAAAAGATAATTTTATTCTATCTTTTTCATCTTAAAAAATAAACAATTCTATCTCAAAAAAGCAAAGGAGGCATAAGTTTAGGAAAAAGATTGGCGGATTTGACGTGCGAATATAGAAAGGAGATAATTTTGGCAATTTTCGCAAAATATTTTGCTGAGACTATTCTTTGACTCGTACAAATTTGGGCTATAGAAAGGGGATTAGGGTCATAACCTCACGTGGTGTAGGGGTTGGTAATCATCGCAACTTTATATCTTTGAGCGTCTACACCAACTATTTTTCATATAATGCACAATCCAGCATGCATGGCTTGTGCAGTGGTAGCCGGATCGGGCGCCCACTACCAACATTGTTAAAAAATTAGACAAGTGAGGTGGAGGCAGGCGTCATCATCAGCTTCTATAAATAGACGTTAAATATACGACACTCCCAGCAAATCTACCAGCCATTGAAGCATAGCTCAATCCTCCCCTGTTTCCCACCTCAAAAAACAGATCCGTCTTCCTCCTCCTCCTCCTCCTCCTCCTAAAATTGCAAACCTGAGTCCTCTCCTCGGGAGTCCACCACTCAGAAGGTTAGGAAGTTGTTAATTATTATAACATTTGCCAAATAAGCATGTTGTCCATTTTAGTTGGGGAAAAGGAGTGGGTTTGATTTCGTTCATAATAATTGAATTGATACATACTTGTAGATTCAGAGAGTAGCAATGGAGCAGAATGTTGGTGATTATAATGCTCACCATCTTGAACAGCAACTACTAGACACTGACGGTGGTGATACTGGCAATGTGCCGGAGAATAATGAAGCAGGTCAGGCTTCAGTCACATGTGCAAACCCAAGCACTTACCTGTCTAACTGCTCTTTAGAGGATCATGTCTCATTGATGGATTCAAGCAACCTGCAAGCTGATATGGAGGTATGGAAGGAATCTTGATTAGTGCGGTGAAGGGGAAAACTTTGTAGTTATTACTAATGAAAATAACAACAACAACAACAACTAAGTAAATATTAAAATATTATTTTAGAAATATAAATGTAAGTTTAATGTGCAAATTTCCCTCAAAAAAATTCTTTGAAAATATGTTTTTGGTTAAGCATTCTTGAAAACCAAAAAATCAGAACATCTTTTTTATGTTTTTGGTTCATATGGAATTGAATTGTTACATACTTGCAGATCCAAAGAGTAGCAATGGAGCAAGATTTTCACGATTATTTACGACAGCTTGAAGAGGAACAGCTAGATGTCAATGGTGGTGGCTCCGTCAATGTGTCGGAGAATGAAGTCCGTCAGGCTTCTGCCGCCACATTTGCAAACCCAAATGGTGACTCCCTTGACTGTTTAACCGATGAGGAGATCGAAGCTTGGTTCCAAGATGTTGACAATGACAACATACCACAAGAAGCTATTGATCAAAACCAAATCAACTGTTCAACTCCTCAAAACAACACTTCTTCAAATCCTTTTAATGTGGCAGTGAATCAACAGGGTGAGGTGATGATGTTGACAAGAACTCCAACTGATGTAGCAGTAAGTAATGATATGCCTTTGAGATCAAGCCTTCATGTGCCTTTGATGCATCAAACTGAGGAGCTACAGAGTGTTTCAAATGTTCCAATGCATCAGTCACAGCCAATAGTGCATCAATTCAACTCTCAAATGATGCATCACTTGCCTAATCCAACGGTTCAGTTAAGTCAGGTTCCTACAAGTGCTCCAGTTGTGCACATGCCACTTCCAGTGAATCAGTTCAGCCACGAGCAAAATATCACACCGTCGATGATCCCTATAGCTAGCATGCCCACGACAGCAGGATCGGTCCTCCACCAGACACAACCGCATCAAATGTCACCGGCGATGACAAGGTTCCCTCAGATTTCAACGTCAAGCCCTTCTCATATTTCTCCTCACTATTCAACTCCTCAGAACCATATTGTTCATTCAGTTCCTCCAATCACACATAAATGTAACCTGCAAAATCTCTCTAATGGTGATCAATATAACCCACAACCACATCATCACGAGCTAGCACCGTCGATGACATCACCTGAATTTTCCTCTGGCTTTCGGTGGCTTTCTAATGGCCAACACTTTGTGAATCATCAGCCTTACTCTGACTTGGAGGCACCAAGAGATGTTCATACCGTCAACAATAAGGGAAATCACTGGTCAGAGGAAGAGCACAGGTAAGGTGTACGCATGCACGTGGATGAATATTTGAATATTTCTCAATTTCATTTGATCAGTACTTTTCTTATCATCATGTCCTAATATATATTCATTTTTCCTTTCTACCACTAATTACAGCTTATTTCTATCTGGGATAGAAGATTATGGGTGAAGAAATTGGAAGGAAATTTCCATAAATGTTCTGAAGACAAGGAGACCAACTCAGATTGCAAGCCATGCTCAAAAGTTCTTTGATCGCCAGAAGAGTAACAACAACAATGACAACAACAGAGTGAGGAAGAGGAGAAGCATCAATGATATCACATGTCCTTGTGTTTTGGCAAAACGTCGTCACCACCATCAGCAACATCAAAACCAGATTGTTGTTCCTCATCAAAATCAATTTGTTCCATCAAGTAGTCTCCCAGTTCATGATCAATCGTATTGCCCACAAAATCCTACAGACATTAATGTTCACAATTCTTACAATTTTTGATCCAACTCAAACACCCATTTTTCTTGTGTGAACATCCTATTATGTACTATCCAACAAATTTTACAGTATTTAATGAAATTTATGTGTTCCTTTTTGTTGTATTTTACTATGTCACAAAATGATTACTCAATTTTTACAGTATTGAAATTTATGTTAATTTTTCAGAAGTTAATAATCGTCACATCCTCAAGAATGTACATATTTATGTAATTTAACTATATTAACGATATTGGTTAAGTTAGTAATATTTGACACGTTTTTTCCTTTAACCAAGGCATATTGACCTAATTAAAAAATTTGTTAAAAGTATAAATCTAGATTTATAGTTTAATATTTTGTAATAATCTGAATTCTTTATATTATGTATACAAAAGGTTCTATAAGAATTTTATGTCCATTTAATACTATTAATGGATTGGCTAATACCTTATTTGTTTCCTAATTTTATACATAATCACTAGTTATATGATTTTAACACCCCGTAGTGTTGGAGATATACTCAATCATATCAACCCGTAGGCTCGAGCAAGGAGATCACATGGTCGTTTGATCCAACATGACATAGGGAAATGAATTTCTCCTTGACAGATAGCAATCGATTTCAATGTCTTCTAAGGAATAAAAAGGGTCAGAAGATGAGCTTAGTTTGGGGATTTGGGGAGTCAATATGTCGTTAAACGATGCAAATGGAAGAGGATGAGCGAGATCCGCAGCAAGAGTGGAGGTTATTTGAGAGCACCGGAGGTGATACGAGCGTGAAGACAAAACTACCAAAATACTAAAATATAGTACAGAAATTTATAAAAACATACATATATATATATTTATAACTTTCAAATCATAATTTATATTTTAGTTATGTTTCAATATACTGATACTAAAATATAATGAATAAAATTGCACCATTAGATGTTACATGAGATAAATGTTAGAAACTCTTCAATAAAAGGTTATAGGCATAATAGTATTCAATATGGGGATGAAGATAGATATCCGCACACAGTTAAAGATACATTATCGATGATCCATAAAAATAAAGTTTGTGGAATGTTTATTGTGATGAAACCGAATCGTTGGTTAGGTGGATTCAGTTGTAAGCTTACCACGGTGCCCCCTACTCTAGCGGAAGTTATTGCAATCATTCATAGACTTCATGTGTGCTGGAATCATGGTTATAGCCAGATTATGGTTAATATAGACTATGTTGAGGCGATGAACCTAATCTCTAGAGGGTGTATTAGTAATAATCCTTTTAAGGATATTGTAGAGAAGTCACGTTTGCTGGTAAATCAAAACTGGGATATGGTGATTCAACATGTTTTGAGAGAGAAGAATAGTCAAGCAGATAAATTGGCCACACTGGCTCATAACTTGATAGGGAATTTTTGTTACTATGACCACCTCTTATGTGTTACAGGATAGGGTGGGGCAGGGTTTTGATGTGTCTGTTCAAGAACGCTTGTATCATGTGATTTAGTCACGAATGAAATCCAGTAGTATTATTCAAAAGAAAAACCGGAGATTTACTCTATTTTGAAAGAAAATTGAAGATGCCTGATGGTCCTGGCTTGCTTCGTGGAGCCACTAAACTGGAAAGATGGGGCTGCGGGTAATGGGCCGGAAAGCCCAGTATTGGGCCCATCATTCGAAATCCTTAACTTGTATGTCTTCCAAGGTTGACCGGTGAATGCCGAAGTGAATCGTCAGCCGTTGATGAGGAATCCAATTGCTGGGCGAGGATCTTATGGCTGGCCTTGAACCAATCAGAGCACACACTTGCTCTGAGAAGTTTAATGTAGCACTGTTGCTCTATTTTTCTAAAAATCTAATATTGATCATTAATAAATCAATGTTCACTGTTAATATTTTTAATGGTAAATGGTAACATCACATATAAAGAAATATTTTAAAGGTAAATTTATACATTAACCTTTAAAATATTGAATAATACTGAACAGTGGCAGACTTAGAACCCTGACTCAGAGGTGTAAGCTTTTTTTTTTTTTTTGAGAAAATAAGTAGAACTTATTCTTAATATTTTTTTAGAAGAATTTGAGAAACAATTTAGTGAGTTCAAAATTAGCAAATAAGTGGATGCAAAATTAATCACATAGTACTACGATATACCTAATTTTTTAGAAGTCGGAGGTGCGGCTGAACCCGTTGGAATACAAGTAGATCCACTCTTGATATTGAAAATATTTCATAGTGTTGAATCCATTTTGGTAGTAATGATCTAAATTCTCTATAAATTAGTAATTATCTAATACTAAATTTATACATTATCTAATATGTTTCTAAATTCTCTATAAATTAGTAATAATCTAACACTAACTACATTGACAAAAGGAGCATAAATTTGGCATAGAGAATAGATTTGGGTAGTAATACATCCTATTTAAAGACAACTTATTGAAAAAAAACACCAAAAAAATGTTCTTTGTTTTCTAGTTTCTAAAATGCAATCAAACTGCCCTAAGTAACTTGCGTTTACTTTGTATCTTAAACTATATTATATATATATATATAAAGTTAAGCAAACAAGATTCAATAAGATTCTGAAGTTTTATGTGTGTTGTGTGTGTGTCTAGCATCGAAGAATTACTACTACTGCATATTATTATACGTAGAATTCCCCTAGTTCTTAATCCACTGACTTATTATTATTTTTTTTGATAACCTTAATCATGACTTATGAGCAATACGCATTATTAAACATGATATGATGGATGAGGTTGGGCACGCATTGGGTCACAACATCTGCTGCCCTAACGCAGAAGCACCCTCGCGTGCTACGTGTCTTGCCCAGTTCTCCTCATACATTTAATACACTTTTGTTCTTATATTAAAAAGCTTCGGTACGTTAATTCAATCCGAACTCATCAAGGCAAGACAAATCATCTTTCAATAAGATCTTCATATCTCCAGTGTGATTTAAATGTATGATTTGGTCATTAACTAACTCCTTCACAATCCCCCACAAACACCAACACCTAGAGCCTGTTTGGTTGGGCTTCGTCTTAAGGTGCACACAAGTCGAAATAAAATTCCTCTCACATATTTATCTCAACTTGCGTAAAAGCATTTTTCCACCGCCTTCCTAGTTGCATCCACCTCACGACGGTAACGTACCTTACTTAAACTTCAATGGCACCAATACACGCAAAAGATATTTGTAAAAGATAATTTTTAAGTTATCTTTTTCATCTTAAATGATTAGTGGATTTGATGACGTGAGGATATAATTTTCGTAAAATATTTTGCTGAGACTATCCTTTGACTCATACAAATTTTGGCTATAAAAAGGGGATGTTTAGGGTCATAACGTCGAGTATTTTTAACTATTTATATCATTTAGCGTCCACATCAACTATTTTCGGTATAACGCAGACACCTGCTTGCATGGCTTTGCGAAGGGATAGCCCAATCGGGCGCCTACCATTCATAATATTTAAATCAAATAAGCATGTCGTAACCTCACGTGGTCTAGGGTTTGGGTGCGGTTAATCATCCCACCTTTATATCTTTTAACCATTCATAATATTTAAATCAAACAACTGCGGCAACATTGTGGGTTCAAAATTAGTAAATAAGTGAGTGCATAATTAATGACATAGTTCTACTAAGTACATAATTTTCTGGAAGTCGGAGGTACGGCTGAACCCATCGAAATACAAGTAGATCCACCCCTGACATTGAAAATATTTCATAGGGCTGAATCCATTTTGGTAGTAATTATCTAAATTCTCTATAAATTGGTAATTATCTAATACTAAATTTATACATTATATAATATGTTTTCTAAATTCTCTATAAATTAGTCATTATCTAATACTAACTACATTGACAAAAGGAGCATAAATATGTAAAAAAAAATTGTATCTTGTTTTCTATCTAAAAACGCCTGCATTTAGAAAATGTAAGTATAAGAGAGAATGAGTTGGAAAATTAAATGACTAAGGGATGACTAAAAAAAGAGTTAAAAAACATGCAATTCATTAAATCCATATTAAATTGAAGAACGTTTCCAACACTAATAATATTAAATGAGGTTTTGAAAGAAAGAGAAAAAATAAATGGTCACATACAAGTATATTTCAAAGTTAGAATTGACATAAAAATTATTTAGGCTAAAGTATACTTTTAATGCTTTATGTTTGTGTTAGGTTTCATTTTAATATTTTAAGTTTAAAAAGTGCACTTTCAATCCCTCAAACTTAATGTTGTTATTCTCTCTTAACGGAAATTGCCGACTCATTAAATTTAATTGATGACTGTGCAATAAAACATTGACAAAGCATACTCACATTTTAATTTTAATTTAATACCATAAGAAATTTGATATTTTAAATTGTGTAAAATAAAAAAGATTTAAAATAACGGCGTTAAGTTTGATGAATCAGCAATTTCCGTTAAAAGAAACGAAAGATGTTAAGTTTGAGGGACTAAAGTGAAACCTGATACAAACATAAAGGATCAAAAGTATACTTTAATCAATTAATTATTCTTCAAATGGCTAAAAAGCGAACAACCGTTGTTAAAAAGTAAGTTAATACTTGGTTGGGACACCGCAGAAAACGCTTCTATGCCACGTGGGCAAATTATAAGAAGCCAGATATGAACATCCGCCAAACCCAAACACCAACATATCTTCTTCATTCCCACTCTATCTTTAGACTACTGCCTTCAAATTTAATCAGAATTAATTAGTGGACACTACTGCCTTCCACTGCTCCTCCCTTTCCCACCACACCTTGCTACTTCATATAAAAAACATATGCTGCTTCCTTTTGGACAATTAAAACTACCCTTTATAAAAAAAGATAATGCATGGCGGCTCAATACCGTACCGTACATGGATACCAAAATATGACCAGTTTCATCAAATACATCTAATTATAATCATCTGTGAAAACAAATGAATATGATAGGAAATTTTGGGGGGTGGGGGACAATTTCTATTTTAAAGCTTGATCCTTTTAAATAAATATGATTTTTATGGTCTTTCCCACTAAATATTGCTTTTCTCATAAATCCTTCAATATAACTCTCCCTTTATAAAACAAAGAAAATTGAAAAACGAATTAAACTAGTTTTACTAAATATAACTCTCCCTTTATTATCGTTTTGCATTATTGGTCTTCTTTTTAAAGTGATATTTTCTTTTCTATCTGATAAAAAAGAAATTAAATAACTCCTCCTCAAAACATGAAAAATTAAGTAACTTGTGTTGACTTGGTATCTTAAACTAGATTATTTATATAAAAGTTAAGCAAATAAGATTCAATAAGATTCTGAAGTTATAGTGTGTGTGTGTCTGTCTGTCTCGCATCGAAGAATAACTTCTACTGACATTATTAACATTCAGGTTCTTTCGCCGACACGGGACCTCATTTGCTTCTTCTTATTGGACGATGCATATTATTAATTACGTAGAATTCCCCTTAGTGCTTAATCATACATGATATGATAGATGAAGTTAGGCACGTATTGGGTAACAAATCTACACGTATGATGGCACGTGTCAAATTATAAGACGTTGAAATATTTTAAGGGTAAAGTTACGCATTAACCTGTAAAATATTGAAAAATATTTATACGTTAAGAAATCTACGAAGACTGTTGGTTTTTTGTGGGCTGTTCAAACTTGTTATAATTTCACCACGTGTCATCATACATGTAGATGAAGAGATGTCTATATATTATATACGTGCAAAGTTTCAAACGATCCCTTGCATCAACAATCGCAACAAGTCCCTTCCTTTTTCTGCAATATCATCCACTTACTAGATGAAGATATGTCTATATGTATATACACACACACGCGTGTCTACAGTTTAATGGTGGGAACGTAGCTTACTTAAACTTCAATGGCACCAACACTCGCAAAAGATATTTGTAAAAGATAATTTTTAAGTTTATATCTTTTTCATCTTAAAAAATTGATAATTCTATCTTAAAAAACAAAGAAGACAGGTTTAAAAAAAAAAGATAGAACAAAGATAAGTGATTTGATGACGCGAGGATATAATTTTCGTAAAATATTTTGGTGAGACCATTCATCGACTCATACAAATTTTGGCTGTAAAAAAGGGGATTTTGGGGTTGGGTGTGTGAGTACGAGGATTTTTAACTATTTATATCATTTATCATTCATTGTCGACCATTCACGTGGTCTAGGGTTTGGGTGCGGTTAATCATCCCAACTTTATATCTTCTAATGTCTGTACCTAATATTTAAATCAAGCAAGCAAGGTATATCATCTGGCAAATAAAAAAACAAAAGGGGATATAAAACAAAAATACTTGTTACTGCTTTTAGTGTTTTTAAGCATAACATAGTGGGCCCAGGCGACGGCAGCAGCTCCTATAAATTAAATATGGCACTACACCATGCAAATCTAACTTCCATTGAGGCGTCTCAATCCTCCTCCTCCTCCTCCTAAGATTGCAAACCGAGTCCTCTCCTTGGGAGTCCATCATCTCAGTGGGTTTGATTTCGTTCAGCTTGAATTCTATTTTGAATATTTGATCTCGCATTTAAAGAATTTCTTGTTTATAACATTCTCGTAAAATATTTTGCTCATAAATTCTTTTAGACTCTTACACATGAAGTTTTGGCTAGAAATATGTAGAGAATATGATTTTTATTGTTTAAAGACTTATTGAAAGACATATATGGCTTGTTTGATTTTATGTGTTTAGAACCATTTTCTTATAAAAAAATAGTTTCGATATTTTAAATTAGAAGTCATTAGGTTTCATAGTAATTTAGAAGAAGATAAATTGTGGGAAATTTGTATTTATATCCCTGAATTTTCGTAGCATATTGGGGATGTTGTGGGTCTTACCCTCAAGTGGTGGTGTAGGGGGGTGGGTGTGTGAGTATGAGTAAATATTGAAAAATATTATTTTAGAGATATAAATGTAAGGTTAATGTGCAAATTTCTCTAAAAAAATTGTTTGAAAATATATTTTTGGTTAAGTATTCTCGAAAAAAAAAAAGAACATCTTTTGTATGTTTTTGGTTCATATGGAATTGAATTGATACGTACTTGCAGATTCAAAGAGTAGTAATGGAGCAGAATTTTCAACAGCCTGAAGAGGAAATGCCAGATGGGGATATGGAAGCTTTGTTCCGAGATTTCGTCGAGTCTTTTCAATCCAAAAACGATGACAACATGGCACGAGAAACTTTGGATCAAAACCAAATCAATTGTTCAACTCCTCAAAACCACACTTCTCCTTCAAATCCTCCAAATGTTGTAGTGAATCAACAGAGTGAGGAGATGACGATGACAAGAACCCCAACTGATGTAGCAGCTAATAAGGAGCCACAGAGTGTTGCAAATGTTCCAATGCGTCTGTCACAACCAAAAATGCATCAATTCAAATCTCAACCCCATCATCACTTACATAATCCAACGGTTCAATTAAGCCCACGGGGAAAGCACTGGTCAGAGGAAGAGCACAGGTATGGTGTACGCACGCACGTGGATGAAAATTTCAAGATTTATCAATTTTATATATATTCATTTTTTCCTTCTACTAATTACAGGTTATTTCTATTTGGAATGCGAGAATATGGGAGGGGAAATTGGAAGGAAATTTCCATAAATGTTTTAAAGACAAGGACACCAACCCAGATTGCTAGCCATGCTCAAAAGTTCTTTGATCGCCTGGCGAGCAGCAACAACAACGACGACAACAACAATAATAACAATAGAGTGAGGAGGAAGAGGAGGAGCATCCATAATATCACATACCCTTATGTTTTGGCAAGACATCCATAATAAAAATAGTTTAGATGTTTTAAATTAGAGGTCATTAGGTTTCATCATAATTTAGAAGAAGATAAATTGTGGGAAATTTGTATTTATATCGCTGAATTTTCGTAACGTATTTTGCTGAAAAATTCTTTTAGACTCGTACAAATTTGGGCTTTGACAAGGGGATGTTGTGGGTCTTACCCTCAAGTGGTGGTGTAGGGGGCGGGTGTGTGAGTATGAGTAAATATTGAAAATATTATTTTAGAAATATAAATGTAAGGTTAATGTGCAAATTTCTCAAAAAAATTGTTTGAAAATATGTTTTTGGTTAAGTATTCTCGAAAACAAAAAGAACCTTTTGTATGTTTTTGGTTCATGTGGAATTGAATTGATACATACTTGCAGATCCAAAGAGTAGCAATGGAACAGTATCTTCAACAGCTTGAAGAGAAACTGCTAGATGTCAATGGTGATCAAAGCTCCCTTGAAAGGTTGACCGATGAGGAGAAGGAAGCTTATGTCCGAGAGTTTGAAAATTATCTTCTATCCAAAAACGATGACAACATGGCAACTCCTCGAAACCACACTTCTCCTTCAAATCGTCCAAATGTGGCAGTGAATCAACAGAGTGAGGTGATGATGTTGACAAGAACTCCAACTGATGTAGCAGCTAATAATGCTACGTCTTTGAGATCAAGCCTTCCTGTGCCTTTGGTGCCACAGAGTGTTTCAAATGTTCCAATGCGTCTGTCACAACCAAAAATGCATCAATTCAAATCTCAACCCCATCATCACTTACATAATCCAACGGTTCAATTAAGCCCACTGGTTCCTTCAAGTGTTCAAGTTGCGCACATGCCACCTCCAGTGAATCTGTTCAACCACCGGCAAAAAATCACACCGTCGACGATCCCTATAGGTAGCATGCCCACAACAGCAGGATCAGTCCTCCACCGGACACAACCGCATCACATGTCACAGACGGTGACAAGGTTCCCTCAGATTTCAACGTTCAGCCCTTTTCATAGTGCTCCTCACCATTCAACTCCTCAGAACCACATTGGTCATTCAGTTCCTGCAATCACACATCAATGTAACCCGCAAAATCTCTCTAATGGTGATCAATGTAACCCACAACCACATCATCACGAGCTACCACCGTCGATGACATCACCTGAATTTTCCTTTGACTTTAATTGGTGGCTTTCTAATGGACAACACTTGGTGAATCATCAGCTTTTCTCTTACTTGGAGGCACTGATAGATGATCATTCCGTCATCAATAAGGGAAAGCATTGGTCACTGAAAGAGCACATGTATGTACGCACGCACGTGGATGAATATTTGAATATTTCTCAATTGCATTTGATCAGTTCTTTTATTATCATAAATGTCCTAATGTATATATGCAT
>JANTPZ010038094.1:0-18001 GCA_025593235.1 Vachellia pachyceras
GTTGGCTTGCCAAATATGTGTGTGTAGCTTTTACTTTTATTTTTATTAAGAATATTTTGTAAGATCTATGAATCTTTTTATTATTAACGTTCCAATTTATGCTTTCTGTTTAACATACTCTATAACATTGTCAAATTAATGTAGTGAATGGTAGAATAAATAATTCGTCTTTATCAGAATATTGTAAATCTAACATTATTCTGACATTTGTCCCATCCAATAGAATATATTGTTTAAAAGATTTTAGGTATCCTGTAAAAAAAAGAAAAACAAAAGATTTACTTTGGTCTAATACTCACTTGTTTGTAGGTGGAAGTTGTCTTGTTTTTTTTTTTGTGAATAAAGTTGTCTTGTTTTTATTTCTTAATTAAAATCTAGAAATAACAAGTTCGTTCATCCGCATACATTCCATGCTCATAGGGTTGAATCCGTAAATGGAGGTGCACGCATATTGGACCACTGGTTCACGAGGTCACCGGTGTATAATAGATACATTTTATGTATGAATGTTCAATTTTAGTCATACCTTTGTTTTTATTTTGTATAATGTATATTAAGTAGGGATAAAATTAAAAAAATTGTTAAATGTTAACAGCAGATAATAAAGTTTAAGGTTTTTGATTTGTTTGTTTGTATGAAATATATTATAAGTAATTTATAAATAGGATTGAAAGAATATTTTGCAATATTTTTTTGGTTAAAGGGTAAAAATATTGTGGATGGTTTCTCTAAAGAGTATTGGACATCCAGATGTTTTCAAATGGGCAATTTTTCCCCAAAAATTCAAAAACCAAAGCAATTCTACCCTGAAAGTTTGAAAAACGGGGCAATATCACCCTTCTGTTAACAAGCCAAAGAGTCAACGTCTGTTAACCAAATTAAACGATACTAAAGGGAAAAAATTACTGCGGAAGTTTTCTTTTAGGGCTAAAAGGCAATCGGAACTCATACCCTCTTTAATTCTTTAGCTTTCTTAATTTTCTTAAATTCGTTAATCGAATCTTATATTAAAAATTGGAGTTAGTATTTTTTACTTATATGCTATTAAAATGTGAAATTTCTAAAGTACCCTTCCCCAAAAGTGGAACCATATCTGATAAAGCGTATAGGAATTATGATCGAAATTTCACCAGAAATCTCACTTCTTAAGATTATTCTTAGTAACCTTAACTTACAACGAAGTTGGCTCTCACTTTTTTCACGAGTATGATATTTTTTTAGTTCTATTT
Organism: Vachellia pachyceras; assembly: GCA_025593235.1. Lineage (NCBI taxonomy): Eukaryota > Viridiplantae > Streptophyta > Magnoliopsida > Fabales > Fabaceae > Vachellia > Vachellia pachyceras. The sequence goes on from JANTPZ010038094.1 coordinate 1,230, forward strand.
TTTGTGATAGGTATTCCGAACTTTCTGACAAATTTAAAAATCTGTATTGACAACTAAAGCACATTAAATGATAACTTGAGCATTATCATTGACAAGTTAATAGAGCATGTTACTAACTTGTCTTTGGTGGTATTTAAGTTATCATTTAATGCGCTTCAATTATCAAGATAAATTTAATGTTTTCAGCACATATTTTGTCAATTGTATAATCATAATCATTAAACTTATCAATTAATTTGTAAATATGGATTTAATGTGTGCAACCAACATCTTTTGAGGAGTAATTTGATGTGGTCATATTTTAATATGATTAGTTAGGCACTTTTGAGGATGTTTTATGGTTAGCTTGTGTCACTTTTCTGCTAATTAGGGTTAAGAGCTTTTTTAGATTTGTATCTTGAGTAGTTTAGATCAATACTCTCCATAGTATACGTCTTCAATTTCATATTTTATATTTTGCACATCAAAACTTTGATATTTATCATTGCTAGTGCTCAAGTTGTTATTTAATATGTTTCAGTTATCAATACAGATTTTTTAATTTGTCAAGACGAACTTTCAATGGAGAGTACTTTGATCTTTTCATTTTTACAAATAATATCTCTCAAATCCCGTGGAACTCTATATTTATTTCTTGATTTTGAGGAACTTGTTTGTCGTATTATCTACTCCTTAAGACTTGTGTGTAATTTCCCCTTTAATCTTTGGATGTAAATGGTTAAAAGTGAAAACATTGGACACAACATTTAGTGAACTCAATTTTCAAATAATCCAACACTTTACATAAATATCTACAATGGTCCCACCATCCCCTATCTTTGTTTGTCTGAGTATTCACCAAGTCAGTCAACTATATAAAACCGGTCCAATAATTGTTGCGGTCCAATGTTTTGACCATTTCCATGATTTATGTTAATTCATTTCATGCTATGTCACCACGAAGTTTTTTTCAATGCCAAATGCATTCACAAAACTATATCTTCAACGCAAGATTATATATATATATATATATATATAGGGAAGCCAATTATGCTACAGGATCAATATTTTAGAGTTTTTTTTTGGGAAGTACTTGTAGCATTTGTATCATGTTGCAAATATCTATTAAGACTTTATAAAAAAGGGGAAGGAAAGTTAAAAAAAAAACAGAATAAGAAAAAGAAAAGCTATCAATCAAGAGTTCAATTCCAACTATTTTTATATATGTTTTTCCCTAAAAATAAAACTTATGAAGTTAACTTATGGAAAACAAATGTCTAAAATTTTCCACGCGATAGGGATATTTGATAGAAAATCGACCAAATAAAAACAAAACAAAACCGTTAGAAATATAAAACAATTTGGACAATGCAACAAGGTTTCTAAATTGCGTGTAAAATACTGGTCTGTAGCAACAGAATAGTTCTCTAGACTTACAAAACAAGTTGGAAAGATATGATAAAATTTCAAATATTAGAGTAATTAGAAAAATTCATTAGATTTAAAAATGTTGCGAAAACATATGCTCTATGATTTTTATACTCATCTATCATATTTATAGATAGATAATGACTAATATTTTATTTAATCATATTTATAAGTTAATTCACTAAATTTTGATGTAAATGTACAATTTTACATTTAATTTATTATTTATTTTTGATATATCTTTAAGATTAATAGATATCACAACTTATATCTAAAAAAATCAATAGATAATATCTAAAAGAACAAGATTTCTATAGCAGACTTTATCTAACAAAATTAATAGACTTGATATCTAAAAAAATAACAGAGTTGATTTCTCAAGAGAAAAATATATAAAAATATAACGATCTAAATATATATATTTAAGATTAATAAATATCACAACTTATAGAGGAAAAAATCAATAGATATTATATTTAAAAAGGAAATATATATATATAGAGGTATAACAAGATTCCGGGTAAAGAAACAATTCGTATCTTAAAATAAATGTTAATGTATATATTTACTCTTGTTTGTTCTCAAAGTGCATTTTATTACTTAATTGTTAACACCATTTATTTTATTTAATATAAAATATTAATTCAATCGCAATTATAATTGAATGTATTTAATATATTTACTTTTAAATTTTAACCATATTTTATGGGTATTTAGGTGTAGAATCAACATTTTGTGTTAAACAAAATTAAAGTCGTTAATAATAAAGGGTTAAAAGTATACTTTTTAGATTTAGTAGATGGAAACTTGACATAAATTTAAGGGACAAAACATATGCTTTAACATAAAATAAATGTTCATACGAGGAGTAGAAAATACTACAAAAAAGTTCCTCAAAATCAAGAAATTAATGATGAATCCTATGGGACCTGAGGGGTGTTATGTGTAAAAGTGACAAGGTCAGTTATCCTCATTGGTGGTGCTCAGGTTATTATTTAATATGCTTCAGTTATCAATAAATATTTTTATTTCGTCGAGGCGAATTTTCAATGGAAAGCAACTTGATCTTTTCACTTTTATAAATAATATCCCTAATATCCCATGGGACTCCATATTAATTTCTTCCTTTTGAGAAACTTTTTGTGGGGCTTCTTAGGACTTATGTGTAATTTCCCCTTAAATCTTTGTATGCAAATGGTCAAAATCAAAACATTGGACCACAACAATTGATGAACTGAATTTTCAAACACTCCAACACCTTGCATAATAATATCTGCACTGGTCCCACAGTCTCCTATCTTTCTTTGTTTGAGTCTTCACCAAGTCAAGTCAGTCAACTAGTGTTGGGAAGACAAAGTCAGTCAACTAAGAAAAAATATTTTTATATATCTTTTTTTCTAAAGAAAAAAACTTGTGAAGTTGATTTGTGGAATTTGAATATTCTTCTTGGATTTTTAAAGAAAAAAGCTCCAGACGTACAAAATGCAAGGCAATGATGCAAAAGTCTTCAGAAGTTAATGAAATTTGAAAAAAAATCACATTTTTAACATAATTTACTGTTTACGAGATAAATATGGGAGATAAGTTATATCTTGATTTATGATTTTATAATATTATGATAAATATGTTTAATATCTACGCTGGTCCAACAATCCCCCTATGTTTCTTTGTCTTAGTCTTCACCAACTCATGTCAATCAACTATATTAAACCGGTCCAATAATTTTACCTACCCGTGAATCTCCTTTCATTCATTTTCCCCTCTTAAGGATTAATGATGCTTATGTACTTGAGGCAATTTATTTAAGGGATTGTCCAACACTAAATGTAAATGTTTATTTTATGAGAATTCAAATTTTGATTTGTTATATTAAAAGGAACCACCACATCCTATATTGTGAATGACTATCTCTTTTCGTTCTCATTTCACGTGGCCTTTGATTTTTTTTTCCTTGTCCATGTCCCATGTGTCTTGGAATCTGCTGGGGAATCATTTAGGCAAGCCCATGTGAAATGAAACGTTTTCAATTCCAACTATTTTTGGATATATTTTTTCCCTAAGGAAAAAAACTTATGAAGTTGAATTGTGGAAAAATACAATGTGAAATGAAATTTGAGACGCTTGTTTTCCATATTGCTATCTAGAGTGATGCTTTTTTTTCCCAAAGTTCATTAACTTGTGAAGACTTCTGCATCAGTCACTGATGCAGAAGTCTTCAGAAGTTAATGAACTTTTGGAAAAACCATCCCTCCCGACAGCGATATGGAAAACAAGCGTGTCAAATTTTCCACATGATATAGACATTTGATTGAAAGATCGATCAAAATAAAAATGAAACCCTTAGAAATATAAAACAATTTGTACACTGTCAATGAAAACGAATATGCCGAGGTTTCTAAATTGCATGTAAAATACCGCCCCATCGCAACAAAATAGATCCGTTGACTTACAAAACAAGTAGAAGGATATGATAAAATTTCAAAAATTAGAGTAATAATATAAATTCATTAAATTTGAAAATGTTGTGGAAAAAATATGCCTCTTTAATTTCTTATAATCGTCTCGTCATATTTATGGGTAGAGATGGAAGATTTTATTTAATTATATTTATAAATCATCTCACCAAATTTTTTAATATAAATATAAATTTAACAATACAGATTTAATGATGTGCAACCAAAATCTTTTAAAGAGTAATATTGATGTGGTCACATTTTAATATAATTAGTTAGCCACTTTTAAGGATTTTTTATGGTTAACTTGTGTCAATTTTCTGCTATTGGGGTTAAGAGCTTTTTAGATTTGCATTTTAGATGGTTTAAGTTCACACTCGTCGTAAAGGTTCTGAATTTTCAAAAACTCCAACACCTTGCATAATAATGTGTCCGTTTGGGAACGCGGTAGAGAAGTACTTTTACACAAGTCGATGTAAATATATGAAGAAGATTATATCGTTTTGTGAAAAAACACTATTGAACGTATTTTAGGGGATTAAATAAACTTTTCCATATAAGCACAATATCTACACTAGTCCCACAGTCCCCTATCTTTCTCTGTCTTAGTCTTCACCAAGATAAGTCAGTCAACTAGCGTTGGAAAGAAAAAGTCAGTCAACTGTACTAAATCAGTCCAATGAACCACCTTAAGGAAAAAAAAAACTATTTTTATATATCTTTTTTTCTGAAGAGAAAAACTTATGAAGTTGACTTGTGGAATTTCAAACAAGTTTTTTTGTTTTTAAAAACGGAAAAACTAAAATAAAAAACAAACAAGGCCGTATTCATTATTAGTAGTAATTATAAGAAGGAAGGAGATGAGCATTACTAGTAGTTAATTTGTTTTTTTGCTATATATTATCTATATGATTAAGGGTTATTTTTGCTCCTTAAATTTTCTCAAATGATTACCAGGCATCTGGAATTTTTTTATTGGATCGATGTTATTTTGTAAGTTTTAAATAAGCTTAATGTTGCCCCAAAAATATAAAAACGTAGCAATTTCATCTCCACTGTCAATTGACCGAATAAAGCTGATGTGACTTTGCTATGTAGGATATAATGCCACCTTATAATCCAAACCAATTGAGTTGATGCTCCAGAAATATCATTGATATGCCATTTAGAGCTTTTTGCAGTTTTTTTTGTAACATATGGGTCCATGGATATATCACTATCATTTTCTGTAACTCTAAATCCTCGCAATATTGTTTTCACTAAACATCAATCTTCATAGGTCGTGCGGATTCCTCTCATCAATGATTTTGAGGTGTCATTATATCCTATATATGGAGCCACCTCAACTTGATTGGGTTAACTAACATTAAGGGTGAAATTGTTACTTTTTATACTTTCGGTGCAACATTATGTACCCGTTTGGAAACGCGATAGAGAAACACTTTTATACAAGTTGAGATAAATATATGGAAGAGATTATCTCATTTTCCAAAAAACACTGTTAAACGTGCTTCTGACTTTTGCAAACGTTGTTACAAACAATCCATATATCTATTTAAAACTTATAGGGTAGCATTGCACTCAAAAAAAATTTTGAGGGTCAAATGATCATTCGTGAAAACCTTCATAAAAATCACCATCAACCCTATCTTGTAGAAAAGCTAGCAGCTGGTACTTCTCAAGTTTTACAATGTCAAGTTCTATTTCTTATGTGTTTTACAATTTTGGTTTTTTTTTTAAAAAATATGGATGAATAATTTATATATCTAGCTTGTTTTACAGATTGTGGAATATGGACGCGTCATTTATAGAAGAGTCTACACGGAAATAGTATTTTATCTACTTTCAACATATGTCTCCATAACTAATTTTCAACATCAGTAAAAGTCTCTGGTTTTCTACAAATACGGCAACGAAATGACTCTACTTTCCCACTTTATGCGTGGAAACCAAATTAAAGGTCTCTTGTTTTCCACAAATATGTCAAGGCATTCACATTACGTTTTGAATATTCAACTTATGCAAAAGACACCCCTACACCTAAATATATATAAAAAAAATAAGGAAAAATTAGGTGTAACATAATTTCAATGTTTATAACTTCTCTTCAGTTATGACTTGCACTCGCCAAAGATGAATTGTATGCATTCAAAAACTTTAATACTTAAAGTACATGGAAAAATCTACAACATTGAAAGCGATATAAAGAACAAAGACAAATGTCTCTAGTGTTCCACATTCCTTACATCTTTGATAGAGAAAATGTGGCCTCCAAAGCTAAAGAGCTTCATAATCATAATTAAATTGGACCATGATATACCTTAGTTTACCACATTGTCGGTCTTGTTTGAATTAGTGGTAAACAACTATGATTTTAGATAACTGTGATTTGTATGAGTGACACTATTACAAAATGGTGATATAACATATCCTTTTTGTGTCCGTTTTTAAAATATGGACGTAATAGGGTTATTAATATGAGATTGGATACCATCTCACGTCCATTTTAAACAAAATGGCATGAATAAAATTTAATAAATGACATGAATATTCAACTACCGCTGTCATTTTATAGTTACTACTATAAATAATAATTTAAGAATTTATGCAAACTACAAGTATTAACATTGAGTAAAAGACATTTATACAAAAACTCATTACCAATTTAGTAACAGGAGTACGAAAATACAATCGAGTTATCAAAATTATAAATAAAAAAACTTGATCATCATGAACATTTCCTTCAAGATATATCTTTAAAATTAATACATATCACAACTTTTATCTAAAAAAAATCAATAGTTGATATCTAAACAAACAAGATTTCTATAACATATTTTATCTAAAAAAATCAATAGACTTGATATCTACAAAAAATAATAGAGCTGATAATTAAAAAGGAGAAAATATAAAAATATAACGACACAAAGATGTATCTTTAAGATTAATAAATATCACAACTTATAGGAAAAAAATCAATAGAGTTTATAGGAAAAATATGGAGATATAACAAGGCTAAGGGGCAAAGAAACAATTCGTATCTTAAAAAAAGTTCGTACAATATGAATAAAACATAACTAAAAAGAACAAAAAATGCATATGATCATCAACAGGAACCAGATTGAGTAATTTAGGTATGAAAGCTCAGACGAAGGCGTATATGAATAATGCATGTGATCATTAAAAGGAACCAAAAACTTAAGAAGTGAAAAACAAGGTGCATTCAGAAGCATCAAAGCAAGTTAACCTCAAGTAAAAAAAATATGTATATTTCAATCATATCCCTCAGAGGAAGAAAGTGCGCAGTGTGTTTTTGCCAGAAATCAAACAAACAAATTCTTATTGGCGGAGCTTGATCGTGATTTTGCGAACCGAGAAGCGCCCCTTTGATCAATCAGAGTTTTTTTAAAAAAAAAATTAGCCAAACAGGATAAATGGGCTCCATAAGCACATGTTTAGGCATAAACATGATGAAAGAACTATACTATTAGGCAACGATGTGGAAAACTCTCTAGTTTCAATTATAATTTTGTTATTTGTATAAAAAAAATATAATTTGGTTATATTTAGTTGAAAGTCTGTTTCCCTAATAGATAAGTAGTCCATTAGAGTTTTAGACCAAGCTAGAAATAGACGATGTATATATCTCCCAAAATTATTAATTAAAATACTAGAAACTAGAAACTCACATCACAACTTTAAACAAATAACAGAATTATTCCTGTTGCCTTAATGAGACTTGCATAATTGTATGATCTTCGGATTGCATAATTGTACAGCATGTAACAATCTCTTCTGGGTTACGGAAATCGTTACCATCCAAATTCCTGAGTCCTGTGCAATTAATCAAAGTTTTTAGGTTTAGTCGATCGGTGTTAATATCATTCCATGAAACTAGGTTGCCATTCTCCCTATCTTAAAAAAAAATTAAAATTACTAAGCCAAGCCCTCAGGCCTCGAGATTAAGAAGGGGGTTCCAACATTCGGGAGTTAAAATGGAGGAGGAAAATTGAAGGTATGTGAAGGGGATGAGTGCCGTCATCACAGTGTTATAAAGTATGTGATATATAAACAACATTAAGCAGAAAAGCATGCATTAGTAAATCGATAATAAAAGGATTCATACATCTTACAATAAAATCTGTAAAAGTTATTCTCCAATAAACTTCCAAACGAACTCTTGTTAAATGAATTTTGAGTTAATATCATGTTTTATTATTGGCTGTTGCAGCGGTGTCGAAGTTGCATATACTTGCGGAAGATAACATTCGATTTATTTATTTTAGTTATTTTCCCAACAGAAGGTAACATGGATTTTGAGCTCATATTAGATGAAAAGGATTGTATATGTTACTTCAGATTATAAATATAAGATTTTGTTTATAACGTAAAATACACTTCAGGATAAGGAGGGAGTTTATACATATTAACCTTTTAAATTGCATTAAAATGATTAATACAATCTTTAGCCTTTTAAATTTATTATTGATTTGGTTTTTATCATTACTTTTAAAACATGGGCCACATAAGCACATGTTGTGAGACATCTGGTTTTCTAGTGTCTTTAAGAACCCACAATTTTCTGATGTGTGAACCCACCAATTTTTTTCTTTTTTTTTCCAATAAAAGAATTTTCAACAAGGAGTTGAGCTATTCCACAAAACAGAAGCAAAGCTATACACTCTAGAATGAGATGTCTTTCTAACGTCACGAAGAATCTCAGAAATCAGACCTCCTCTCTCCATTTAATAAGATTGTCCAATCCTTTGATCATCAAAATTTAAAAGAAAAAACTGTTCACCTCCATTGGCTCATTGATCTTTACACTAGTTATAGCTTTGTTGTGTTATTTACATCCTTACCGTCTCTGACTTGTGCTAAATTTTCTTATAGATTTTCTCAATGGAATTGCAACAGGTAGCTTTCTATAGTTCACGTCATACCTATTGCATATTTATCTCTTTCTAATTTTCTATATCATGATCGTGAGTTTTTCTTAACTTTCTGCTTCTTTATTTCAAGTTAAAATGTATCTTTCATCTTCTAATTCTATAATTATTTGTTGAATGCAATTGTACATGCTAGATATTTTTAGTTTTAAGTTCACCGATAACAGCTATTGATTTAGCGTTCAACCTTCTTCTTTTTCGTTTTCGAAATTCTAGCACCAATATTTGGATGATATTTTTTATTACATTGTTCAAAATGGAAAAAAAGGTATTTGCCATAGGCCAAAAATTTAATTCAACTGTCTTTTTCGGCCAAGGTGAAACATATGTGTGAGTATATAGATATATAATTAAGTCCAATTCAAAGGCTCAAATAGTTTCGTATGTTTTTTTTGTCTTTTCTTAATTTAGAATGGGTCAATATCTTACAAGGTGGTAAACAAATGTTCGAATCCTCATTCCAATAAGGTACTTATCAATGTACGAAGATATTTAAGATTTCATACATACTGTAGAAGACACTTATCAATGTACGAAGATATTTAAAATTTCATACTGCTTCATAGCCTCATTCCAATAAGGTACTCCTACAAGGATTTGAAGACAATGACCAGAGGTTTTAAGACCAAGTTAGGTGAAGGAGGCTTCAACACCGTTTACAAAGGCAATTTAAGGAGTGGCTATGATCTTACTGTTAAAATGTTGGGCAAATCCAAAGCTTATGGCCAAGAATTTATGAGTGAAGTTGCAACAATTGGGAGGATACTTCATTTTAACGTGGTACACCTTGTAGGATTTTGTGTGGAAGGAACAAAACGTACTTTTGTCTGAGTTCATTTGAATAGAAAAAAGTATATCTTTGAGGAATCAAAAAATATATGAGACATCTTTGAGAATAGTTCATGGAATTGATTATCTTCATCATCGTTGTGGCATGTAGATATTATATTTTAATATCAAGCCCCACAATATTCAATTTGATGATAAGTTTAATCCAAATATTTCAGATCTTGGGCTTACAAGATTATACTCTCTTGATGATAGTATTGTAACGTTAACTTCAGCGAGAGGGATAATAGGATGCATGGCTCCTGAATTAATCTTCAAAAATATTGGGATTATCTTATAAGGTTGATATTTATAGTTTTAAAATGCTTTTGATGGAAATGGCCAGTCAGAGAAGGAATTTGAATCCACATGTTGAACATTCAAGCCAACTTTACTTTCCCTCAAGGATTTGCAACCAATTTGATGAAGAAAAAGATATAGAAATGGAGGACATGATAGAAGAGGAAAAGGAGTTGGCAAAGAAAATGTTCGTTGTTGCACTATGTTGTATACAACTAAAGCCCGTAAATTGTCCTTCAATGAATAAAGTAATAGAAATGTTAGAAACAGACAACGTGGAAAGTCTTGAAATGCCCTGAACCCTACTTCATATCCTAATGAACAAGTTTTGGAAGATGATGGGTCCTCCTCTAGCCAGGCGACATCCACTGCCTCTGAACAATCTCAGGCATCAAGGAGAGAGTGCCAGTAATGTAAAATGAAACTTTACAAATGAAAAGGGTGGTCAAATCTGGTAATAACTTATAGTTTAGCATATCAGTTCGTATCTTGGTAACAATATTCGGTTATTATCTGATTTGCATTTTTTAAATAGTTTATTATTACTACTTCCGCTTAGTAACGTAAAAGATAGTTAGGTAAAGTTATATACATTATTTTAAAGCATTTATATTTATTATTTTTTAAAATAATTTGTTTAATTTATAATTAATATATAATCTAATAATATATATAAATAAGTATTTTTAAATGATATATTTAGTTTCTTTGATCTCCGGAAAAAGTTAACAAAGTTAACGGACTGTCACCTAGGATCATGGGTAGTGTTGAAGCAATGAGGAGGATGACAATCCACGGAGGTGAAGCAGCTGGAAATCATTCTCAACGATGAGATGGAAAGAACAAAACCTGTACAGCGAAACACCTCATACCCATTTCATCTTCGAGATGACCCACCCAACTGCGGCGACCCTAAATATGAGCTTGCCTTCGAAAACAACGTCTCTCTTCTTCATCTGTACAGCGAAACATATAGAGTACTAGCAATAAACCACAATAACTATCCAATCCGCTGAGTTCAAGCGGCCAATTGCTCCTCCCTCCCACGCTATTGTTTAACCCAATCCAATTTCACCGAAACTTCCTCTTAAAACATGGAATACTATAGCAGTAATCCCTACGGCGTAAATCTGAGGTGAATAGGATTACAAGTTTCGTTCAAGCACGTTGTGTACCTGAACTGCAGCGATCCAGTGAGGGACGACGCAGGGTAGGTGGATACATCTCCATGCGTAAATTGGAAATCCAAAGGTCATGTGTATGCTTTAGCAGGAGACTTGCTGGTTAAGGAATTAAAACCTCAATGTCGGGTGAAATCGGTGAAACTGTGAAACTCTGAGCCGCCAATGGGCTCGGGATTTTCCGCAATGTTATAGCCCCATGGGATCACTGTGCATGAAGGAATTGCATGCAGTAAGTCACCTTCCTTTCTACTTTAAATTCTTATATTAACCATTTTTCAGAAATTATAAACTTTGAATTAACCCTTTAAATTCTTATATTTATCCATATGATTAATTTTCTACATTATTTATCCACACAACTTAAAAAAGTTTATGATTATTTACATATCAAACAAAGATGCATGGGTTCTGCAAGTTTTCAAGTGATACTCACTCCTCTTCTGATCCTATATATAGGATTTAGTTATTTAATTTGATTAAATCAAGAAAGTTAGTTAATTAATTAATATGACATATTGTCATTTTTTTTAAAGATATCATAATCATTTTCTTTAATTCATTTCATTTCTCTCTCTTTATTTGTGGAAGGGCATTACTGGGGGCAATTTGAGATAAATTGATCAAAATTAGTAAAATCACACTTGAAGCATCTATAGTTTTCTTTAATTTTTAATTTGGAGGTTATACATTTTTATTTCCTAATTGAATCGTTTAATTTCATTCCATTAGCACAGTTGGCTTTTGTACATCAGTTAATAATATGGATAAAGCAAAATTGCAAGGCTAAGGTTGATAAAAAAATTAATTAAAAGATTTAATGTTATTAATTAAAATATGGTAAATTAATTTGCCAAGACTTAAGAAGTTGTGATAGATTTAATGTTATTAATTAAGTTTTAAAGATTAAGGACTTATTTGAATATGATACAAACTCAAGAGGAGATTAATTGAACACCTTTTTCCCCCAAAATCACTAATTAATTAATAGCAAAACTAATTTGTTAAATTCATACCTTAATTATCTGCATATGTTTTATTTGTGTGTGATGCAGATAAGTTAACAAAGTTGCGTGTATTGGTAGAAGGTAACAGTTCTAATAATTTTGTAATTGTGTTTTTCACTTTTTTGCCAAATTTTTTTTGATAATTATACGTTACACTAGAATTACTTACATACTTTTAGAGTATCACATTATTTATATTGTATATAATAAAAATGTTTCAAGTGTCATCTATTGTGGATCACACATTCCATAAGTTTCTTTTAATTATTTTTCTTTTTCGTTGATCAAAATACTCAAAACTGCTTGCTAACAGGCAAAAATTTGTTCTGAAGCAAGGTTTTTAACATCTTTTTGCAAGATACCTTTTGCAAATTTACAATCAACCCGAAACAACAACATTTGATTTAGCAAATCGCTTTGAAATTTGTTAATCTATAAAACAATTGCTAATTTTTTTTTTGATGGTGGAATAGTTCTGCTAAGGCCTATTCGAATGTTTTGAAGTAAAAATAATGCAATGCTCTTTACCATCAACCCTTTTTTAGAATGCCACTGTAACCTATGCTTTTTCTGCAATTTTGAATGCATGATGATCTAGAAGATATAGGCATGGGAGATTATTTTATTATGGAAAAATATAAATAATTAGGAGAAATTTATAGGATATGTGATCCATAATAGAGGACACTTAGAACATTTTCATTAAGTAGAGTAAGGATGGCGTGACGCTCTAAAAGTGTACAAGTACTTTTCTGTTACACTTATATATATTGAGATAATGCTAGATTAGTCTACTTAATTTCTGCCGTGGTGTTAACTTTTGTAAGATTTTGTTTCAGATTATCTCTATGGAATTCAAAAAGGTAAGGTTCATGCTACTAGTTTCTTATATTTTCATATTTAGTTATCTATCATTGACAGAACTGGCATTTTTACACCCTTTTTGTAGCTGATAGATATTTATAAACCCGACAATAGTATTTACTGCAATGTGCACATTTCATCGTAGTACATAGGCATTTTTGCCCTTTAACCCTTTAACATTTGGTGAAAGTGCAAAAATACCCATTAGTTTTCAAATTGCATTCAAGACTACATATTTTTTTGAGGTCCACAAATACCTATGATCATTCAAACTGAAAGCAAAGATGTCATGACACTTAAATAAGGTAACACAGTTACATATGCATATGTAAAAAATGTGTAGAGACCACTAAAAACATAACGGTGTTAGGTTACATTTAACGATTCTAACATTTTCACTCCCATTTTGAACGTTCATAGATATTTTTGCGTTTTCAAAAGTATATGATGACAGACGCTCTTTTGGTAAAAACTCATAAATATTTTATTTGCACCTTAACCATTTAAGTTTAAGAGATTTTTTAATTACATTTCAAAATCAATTCCATAATTAGGTTTTAGTTTTAAAAAATACTTCAGATTGATTTAAAAATATTTTGGTATAATTCCATTATTTTTATCCAGGTATAAACGTGAATATTCTTGTCGCTAAACCAATTAATATACATGTATGTGTCCAGGACTAAGCCAAGAAGTGAGAAAGGATATAGACCCTCACCATGAAGAATACGCTTTTGATCTAACAGATTTTGCAATCGCATTAAGAATAATCACAGGAAAAGTTGTTGTCCCATACATCATAGTAAGATATTTTGTGGGCACAATATTCCTATCTATATTGTTGATTTATCTATTCCACAGAAGACACTTGTCAATATATGAAAACATCGAAGATTACATAAGAGTTCAAAACCTCATTCCAATAAGGTACTCCTACAGAGAATTAAAGACCATGAGCCAAGGTTTCAATACTATGTTGGGTCAAGGAGGCTTTGGAATTGTTTATAAAGGGAAGCTAAGTAGTGGAACCGAGGTTGCCATCAAAATGTTGGGTGAATCCAAAGCTAATGGTAAATAATTTATTAGTGAAGTTGCAACAATTGGTAGGATATTGCATTTTGATATTAAGTCTCATAATATTCTTCTTGACCCCAAAAATATTAGATTTTGGATTGGTGAGGTTATATTATGTTGATGATAGTGTTGTCACTTTAACAGCAGCAAGAGGGATAATAGGGTAAATGGCTCCAGAGTTATTCTATAAGAACGGAGTGTCTTATAAGGTCGATGTTTATAGTTTCGAGATGCTTTTGATGGAAATGGAAAGTAGAAGAAGGAATTTGAATTAGGATGCGGAAGATTCAAGCCAAGTTTACTTCCCATTGTAGATTTATGACCAATTTGATGAAGAGAGAGACATAGAAATGGAAGATTTATGTGAGGAAGAGAAGAATTTGGCGAAAAAAAAGTTTATAACAGCAGTATGGTGCATCAATTGAAGCTTATTGATCGCCCTTCAATGAATAAGGTAATAAAGATGTTAGAAACCAATAATGTTTCAACTCTTGAAATGCCTCCAAAACCATCTCTGTATCCTAATGAAAGGGTTTTAATGGATGGTAGTGCCAACTCTAGCCTTACAACATCCACCATCTCTGCATATTCTTGCAGTGGTAGTCTATTAGATGATGTAGCAAGTGGTGATGGAAAATAATAATTAGCTATTGAAAATGGTCAAAAGCTGGTATAGTTTCAAAGTTTAGCTCATTACTTTTTATTTGATAACACTATTGTTTTATTATCTAGATGTCCATTGTACTTGAATAATATAGCATCTCGATTTCATTATTAATTTTGTCGTAATTATATGTTTATTTAAAATTACAGATTAGTCAATTTAATCTATTAATAAATTTCTAATAAAATATGATATTAATTATCTCAAAATTCAGTGGCCATAGCTAAGTAAAAGATCGTGCCAAGTAAATGAAATTTTGTTAATGATCTGTTGCAAATAAAATTTCAAAGTGATGATCTTTCAACACAATCCTTTAATTTTAATTTCAAAGATATATGTTATTAATTACTTTATACCTTAATAAGAATTTTTTTCAAGATATTTAAAAGCATTAATATAATCTTTATTCCCTCAAATCTACTTTCATTTTGATTTAATAAAATTAGTGGTTTTGGTGGTTCTGTTTTTTATATAATAAGGACCAATATTTTAAATAAAATGAAATTCGAGAGACTGAAACCACTAATATTAAATTCGAGGAACTAAAACCAAAATGAGTGTATATTTGAGAGAGAAAATATTGTATTAACTCTATTTAAAAAGTTGAATAAATTACTTAATTATAATATATTTCAAAATATTATGTGTATCATTAAATATATATCAGTTTATAAGTCGAATAAAATTATTTGAAAAAGTAATAAATATATGAGTTAATTAGATTATTTATCTTTGAAAAAGTTAATTGGCTCAAAGGTAATAATAGATTTTGAGCTAGAAAGAGATTAAAACCTTAATTTGTACATACCACACACATATCATTAATTGTTAATAATGAAAACAAGATGCTGAACTACTATTAAGACAAAAACCCAAACCCCACCAATAACTAAATATTCCCATCAAATACAAATTTGATGAGTCCAGAAGTTCCAATAGTACCAGTTTTGACGTATTTTCAATTATCAGTTGTTAATTTCCATTGCTTGTGCCATCACCTAGACTATTATGAGAATGTACTGGAACAATGGATGTTGTTTCATTAGAGCTTGATATGGCATCCACTATGACTGTCTCGTTAGGATATAGAGATGGTTTTGGAGGCATTTCAAGATCGTCCACATCATTTGCTTCTAACATCTCTATTACTTTGTTCACTGAAGGACGATCGGTGGGCTTCAACTGTATGCACCAGAGTGCTACTATGAACATCTTCTTCACTAGATCCTTCTCTTCTTCCATCAAATCTTCCATTTCTATATCTTTATTTTCATCAAATTGGTCGTAAATCCACAAGGGAAAGTATAGTTGGCTTGAATGTTCTGCATGAGGATTCAAATTCCTTCTTTGACTTGTCATTTCCATCAAAAGCATCCCAAAACTATAAACGTCGGCCTTGAAAGACACTCTCCCAATATTCTTGTAGAACAACTCAGGAGCCATGTATCCAATTGTTCCCCTTGCTGCAGTTAAAGTGGCAATACTATCATCAACAGCATATAATCTTGCGAGTCCAAAATTTGAAATCTTTGGAGTGATGTTGTCATCAAGAAGAATGTTATGAGGTTTGATGTCAAAATGCAATATTTGCATATCACATCCATGATGAAGGTAAGCAATCCCATGAGCCACTCCTAAAGATATCTCATATATCTTACGGTAACTCAATGAGATGTCTTTCTCTTTATGAAAAATATATTTATCCAAAGACCCGCGGGACATAAATTCATAGACTAGAGCACGCTTTGTTTCTTCCACACAAAATCCAACAAGGTGTACCACATTGAAATGGTGTATCCTTCCAATAGTGGCCACTTCACTCATAAATTCTTGGCCATTAGCTTTATTGCATTTACCCAACATTTTGATAGCAACATTAGGTCCACTCCTTAGCTTTCCCTTATACACAGTGCCGAAGCCTCCTTCACCCAACTTGTTCTTGAAACCTTCAGTCATTGTCTTCAGATCCTTGTAAGAGTACCTTATTGGAATGAGGTCATGGAGTCTTATAAAATCTTCAATATCTTCATATATTGATAAGTGTC
>JANTPZ010038095.1:0-14855 GCA_025593235.1 Vachellia pachyceras
AAAAGGAAGGGCCAATTGGATTTCAAATGATTATACCTTTTTGAAAATAATAATTATTGTTGTTCTGTTTTATCATTAAGAATATATTTGCGTTATTTTTTTTTTAAAAAAAAGTGCAAGTCTTATTACATGTCTCTTTTAATACAATTATTATATGAAAGTAAGAAAAATTGTTGCTGACATTACTTTTTTTTTCCCACTCATGAATGTTTAAAGGAGGTATCCCTAAAGCGATTGGTAATCTTTCACAGCTAAAGACATTGTACCTTGGAGTGAATCAACTTGATGGTTCTATTCCATCTTCATTACTTAACATTTCAATGCTACAAGACTTTGACCTTGGACAAAATCATTTATCTAGTTGTCTCCCAACAAATGTGTGTTTTGGACTTCCAAAACTTCAAATGTTTTATGTGGATGGAAATGATTTGTCTGGTGAAATACCCTCCATTTGGCATCAATGCAAAGAATTGGTAGAGTTAGTTTTATATGATAACAAATTCAACAGAGGAAAGATACCAAGTGACATTGAAAATTTGATCAAACTCCAAGTACTACATCTTGGAAACATCAACTTGCAAGGTAAGAGTTTATAATTAGTAGTATATGATTGTCTTAAATTCCCTTCTAGTATTTCATAATACATTAGAAAATATTACATGTCCTTTCTTATTATAAAAGTCAGATCATTTTTTAAATAGATTAATGAAATCGGTTAAATTAGTTAATTCATTTCATATTCCAAAAATACCATTATTCACCTACACTCACACTCATAGATCACGATTGGCTAAGCTAATAGGCCCAAACCAATTGAGCTTCTTTGAAGCCCAAAAATACATATTCACATTTTTTGTAAAACCACGTCAAAGAAAATTTTGTGCTATTGGCCCTACTATTTCATACCCAATCACTCCAATTGTAACCGAGATTCATATTATATTTTCATTTTCTTGTTGTATCTTTCAAATGCATCATATATTTACGTTTATTTTAACAAAAAAAATATATTCTCCATTTTATGAATTCAAATCTTTGAACTGATTAAAAAATATTAATTTATTATTTTTCTAACGGGTATTTTGTACATATAAATAAAAATTAAATTTGCAAAAAAAATTATAGCAAAACAATAGATTTTGCTTATTTTTATTCAATATATGTACATTAAAAATATTATAAATATAAAGAAGTTGACGATTTTATTACACTCATCTCTTTCTACTTTGGAGCAAACTCATCTTTTTCTCTTTTTCAATAAATTAGACATATTCACGTAAAAATAATTTATAAAAATAAAAAATGTGAATTGATATAAATTGTTAATGATCCAACTCTTGGAAGCGGGAGGAAATAGAATTTTTGTGTATGGTATATATTTAAATCATTGTGGTATCTAATTATAGTCAAAGGAGTATTTTTTTTTTTTTGATGAAACAGTCAAAGGAATATTGATGATGGGATAGTTTGAAAAAAAAACTAAATATAAGAGAAAGGTGAAGAGTGTTTTATATTTATAATGAAATCTAGTTTTCAATTAATTCTTATAATAAGGACTAAAGGTAGTAATACTTTTACTAGGTCACCTTTTTTAATACATGGAAAGTGATGCTTTTTTTAACAAAAAAAATGTAATACTTTGATTTCTTTTAATTCTAAAGTGAATTAGGAATGAAATGTTATACTTTTTAGAATGTATGAGTTTGATGTGGCAAATTCATCGTGTTTTTATCAATGAAAACATCTCAATGAACGTGGAATGATGGGTGAGTGACACTCTTTTTTCTATTTTATTTTATGGAATAGAAAGAATTTAAGAAAGACAGAAGTTGCTCAAAAAATCTTCAATTTAAAAAAAGGAAACACAAATATGCAAATATTGGATCATTAAAGAAAGAGGGAGGTCAAAGGGAAATATTAACTTGATAATTAAGAATGACAAAAAGGATTAATGGGGATTTTCATGTTTTTTCCCAGCCTTTTATTTTTCGTTTTTTCCAGTATTTTCTTTGCGCAAGTTTTTTAATTTTTGTTTTTTTAATATTAGACTCTAATTTTGTCAATGAATCTACATGGATTCTAGGAATGAAAGCATGCCTTACATTGAAAATAATTAAAGTAGTGGCTTTTTTTTAAATAAACTAGAGAAATACTTATATATTCCCGAAATGCCATATCATTTGTGCTCTATCCAATGAAAACGTTCGAATTATTATTTCTTATGGGTCCTATAATATCTATTACAATAGGTAGGGGCAACAGAATAAATTGAAAAATGAACCAAACCGAACTCAATTGGATTTCTCGATTTGGTTTTTCTAATTTTTAGTTTTTTATTGTATGATAAATCCGTGTATGTTCGGTTTTTGCTTCAGTGTCTATGAAAGAAATCGGTTCTAACCAAAAACAGAATTATATATAATATATTTTTTATTTAGTAAATTATTAAATACTATTACATACATTATTAAAGTTTTACATATATTATTAAATATTATTATAATATATTTAATAGGTATTATATTATATTTCAATTAGTAAATTATTAAATATTTTCTGTTAATTCAGTTAATCTAAAAAACCAATTTAAAATAATTCGATTATTTTGGTTCAGTTAATTACTTTGATCAGTTTTGGTTTGGTTTTTATTTGACATGAATTTCGGTTGTTTGGTTTCTACCAAAAACTGAATACTTACCCCTAATAATATGTTGTAGAGAAAGAAAAATAATCAAGAGAGATTTATAGGATATGGGATCCATAAAATGAATAATTGGAATATTAATATTTTTATTGGATAAAGTATAGATGATAAATGAATATTAATACTTACCACTCCGACACTATGTAAGTATTTCTCAATAAACTAAGATGATGATTCAATGCTATATTTGACTGAAATGATTCTAAATTAATAATCCTAAAAGTTTTAACAAAATCTAAATTATAAAATAATAACTTGGATTAAAGCATATGACCCGGTGAAATGACTAAGGGTATCTTTGGGGTTTTTTATTTTTTTGATTGAACCTTTTTCTTATTTATTATATATATAAATTTAACATTTATAGTGTACGAATTAAAAAGTTACAAAAAATTATTTGGCATAGTAATTATGTAATGTGTATATGTGTTTGTCTATTCATAAAAATATCGTTTATCTATTTTGAAAACATTTATAACTCATCTAATTCTTTCATCCAAATATATATTTAATTACTTTTTTGTACTAGTGAGATATATATATGTTCTCTTTATTGAAGCTACATTAATTTTTTCAAACTCCTGGAAGATGAGGATGAATATGCTTTCATTATCTTATTATTTTTTTATTCTTTTCGTGTCGATGTATTAGTTTATGGTTAAACATCAATGTACTTACATAAGCAATATTTTGATCAAAACAGGTGAAATTCCATAACATCTCTTCAACATTTATAGTTTAAAAATTGTAGATTTAACAATAAATAATTTAAAAAGTACTCTTTCCAGATTCCAATATCAACTGGCAAAGGGATGATGTTAGAAAAATTATTTGATATGTTTGAACAATCCATTTTTCTTAATCAACAATTTTGAATTTTTACTTCAAGGAAAAGTTAAGGCATTGTCCTCACATATATAATAAAAATACATTTATTATTTATTGGACCATATGTATGTCAATTTCTTATATTTATTATGTAGAGTTCTTTAATCACATATTTTTTTAGTTCTTCAAACTAATGAAGAAAAATAGGAGTTTCCACCAACCAGTCAATAATTAAATTGCATCATTTTAATTCATTTATTTTTAAAGAGACTATTCTCTATTCAATCCTATATAATTAAGCCTTTCAAGTTAATTTTTTTATGTGATGGTTTTTGAATAATTATTTAGTGCAAAATCAAAAGAAATAAAAGAAGTACGCAAAATGAATAGGAGGGAGAAAAAAAGTATAATAGAGGGGCTTTTATTAGCTAAGAAAAGTATACTATATAATTTCTTGCTTCAAATGTATCAAAATATTTTTCCTTGCACAAAAAATATGTATTATATAGTTAAACTAAATGCATTATGGACTTGAATGCAATTATGTATTATTTAGTCAAAGAGTAATTGTCCTCGAAATAATAAATCAATGGTGAAATTGTTTATTCATGCTAAAAGTTTAATAATGAGACTTATAAATAGGAAAGAAATCTTTTGTCACTACCTTATAAATGAAGTCTCATTAATAAACATTTAACGTAAACAAATAATTTTACCATTAATTTATTATCGAGAAGACAATTACTCTTTGAATAAAGTGAATATTTTTGATAACTTAATATGGGAAAGCTGAAAAGTTGTTAGATTTTAATTTAAAATTAATGAAATT
Organism: Vachellia pachyceras; assembly: GCA_025593235.1. Lineage (NCBI taxonomy): Eukaryota > Viridiplantae > Streptophyta > Magnoliopsida > Fabales > Fabaceae > Vachellia > Vachellia pachyceras. Next base: position 4,362 of record JANTPZ010038095.1, read on the forward strand.
TAATGTTTTTTATTCTATAAAATTAGTTATGAAAACATGGCAAACTAAAATTTACTCAAGTTAACAATCTTAGCAGTTTTATTGAATCTAATTTAGAGAATAGTAAATTGAACTAAAGTATAAAATATTGTGTCATGGGCCTTGTGGATAGCGCAATACATATACTTACAATATTAAGCATTTTATATGAAAATAGTATGACCCATTTCACCCTTTATTTACAAGTCCATGCTTTTTTATAAGTTGTTGATGCTAAAAATCAATTGGATTTCGACTCCAGCCTCTTTAGTTGGAGGTTCTCATTTCTTATTCTTGTCTTTTCATTGTTTTATCTTTCCATATATAGTAAAATAAATGTAAAGAGATTTTATTTTATTTTTCATATAATTAAAATTGTACACATTGATAGTGGGGGCTTAAATATAGCTTGTATATTGCTTGTGATTACAATCCCAAAATAAAAGAAAGATAAGACTATATATGAATTGATGGGACTACCTTTTCAGGAATCATTCCAAGTGAGATTGGAAATTTGACAAACATTCAACTCCTATCTCTTGAGTACAACAATTTACAAATTAAGATTTTAATTACATGATTATCTTGGGACATGTATGTGTCTTTTGTTTTTATCTCTCGACTGAAAAATAATTTTAAATTATCTTCCACTATTTCAAAATGCATTAGCAAATAATAATGTATGAGTTACTTTTTCTAAGTTACTTTTTTAATACATGGAACATGATGCTTTTTTTTTTGAACATAAAAAGAATACAATACTTTGATTTCTTTTAATTCCAAAGTGAATTAGAAATAAAATTTTATACATTTTTAGAATGTATGAGTTAGGTATGACATAGTAATCAAGTTTTTATCAATTAAAACATCTCAATAATGAATTTGGAAAGCCAAGTGAGTGACATCTTTCTTCCTTTTTACTTTATGGAATATAAAGAATTTAAAAAGAATAAAAGTTGCTTAAAAAATCTTCAATTTAAAAAATGAAACACAAACATGCAAACATTGGATCATTAAAGAAACAGGGAAGTTAAAGGAAAATAATTAAACAGCGAAGTTAAAGGAAAATAATTAACTTGATAATTGATGATGATGAAAGAGATTAGTTAAGATTATAATGCTTTTTCTAGCCTTTTATTTTTGTCATTTTTTCCTGTATTTTCTTTGCACAAGTTTTTTAATTGGTTTTTAAATATTAGACTCTAATTTGTCAACTAATCTTACATGGATCCTAAGAGTGAAAAACATGCCTTTTACATTGAAAATAATTAAGGACAGTGCTGTTTTAAAATAAACTAGAGAAAAACTTGCATTCTCGTGAAATGCTATATTATAGATGATGTAGCACCCCTGGAGTATGCAAGTACTTCTCAATAAACTAAGTTGATGATTCAATGCTATATAAAGATTGATATGATTCCAAATTAATAATCCTAGCAGTTTTAACAAATTTAAATTATAGAATAATAAATTGAGTTGAAGCATAAGACCTAGTGAAAATAGTATGACCCAGTTTATCTTTCTATTTTCAAGTCCATTCTTTTTTATATGTAGTTGATGCTAATCAATTGGATTTTAAACGCAACCTCTTTGGCAGGAGATTCTCATTTCTTATTCTTATCTTCCCTCTTTTCATTGATTTATCTTTCCATATATAGTAAAATAAATGTAAAGAGATTTTATTTTATTTTTCATATCATTAAAATTGTAAACATTGATAGTGGGGGCTTAAATATAGCTTGTATATTGCTTGTGATTACAATCCCAAAATAAAAGAAAGATAAGACTATATATGAATTGATGAGACTACTTTTTCAGAAATCATTCCAAGTGAGATTGGAAATTTGACAAACCTTGAAGTCCTATCTCTTGGCTACAACAATTTACAAGGTACGATTTTAATTACATGATTGTCTCGGAATATGTATGTGTCTTTTGTTTTTATCTCTAGATTGAAAAATAATTTTAAAAATGATATTTTATTTTTATTTCTTTTATAATAATAACTTTATAATTGTAAAAATCGATAAAAAAAAAAAGAAATAAGTTAATTTTCAATCATTAAAAGGACTTCATAGCCTATAAATATTTGACGTGACATATTAATTTTCTAATATGTGCATGGTGTTTGATGTGGTTTTCATCAATTTTTTTAAACTCCTACAAGATGTTCCCCGGAGAGAGAGTTAAGAGTCCACAGAGAAAAGGCTTCCGAATTTTTTAATGTGTGTCTGCTCATAGAATGGCGTTATCTATTAACTCTGTTGAAATATATAAATATATATATATTCACTTTTTTTACAAATGAAATATATATATATATTGAACTATCTATTTTGAAAACATTTTACTACAGTTACCTTAATTTTTTAAGCTCATAGAAGATGACAATGAATATGGTTTCATTTTGTTATTATGCCTTTTTTTATTCTTTTCGCGTGCTCATATTAGTTAAAGATTAAACATTAATCTACCTAGATAAGTAATATTTTGTTCGCTTTTAAAATTGAAATAGGTCAAATTCCATAATCTCTCTTCAACATTTCCACTTTAAGAATTCTATATGTATAAAAAAAATCAATTTCAATGGTACTCTTTCAAAATTTCAATATCAATTGCAATGGAACTATATCAGAAAAATTATTTGATATGTTTGACGCAATTTATTTTTCTTAATCAATAATTTTGATTAAGCTCAAGTAGCTATCTCTTGAAAACAACAATTTGCAAGGTAGGAGTTTTAATTGTATGATTGTTTTAAATTATCTTCCACTATTTCATAGTGCATTAGCAAATAATAATTTTGCTAGACTATTTTTAATACATGGAATGTGATGCTTCCTTGAACAATAATTTAATTTCTTTTAATCCCAAAATGAATTGTGAATAAAATGCTATACTTTTGAGCTCTATGGTTGAATGTGAAATTTAATCGTACATCAGAATTCAGTGTGAGACGATAATTCAATGCCATGGAGACTAAAATGCTTCCGAATCAGTAATATTAATAGTTTTAATAAATCTAAATTATTGAATAAGAAATTGAATTGAAGCATAAAAATCAGTGCAATGGGCCTTATGGATTAGCCCAATACAAACCATACTAAGAAGCAGATTAGAGCTTTTTAAATTTTCTTTGTTTAAATAATAGGTTAAAGCATGGTCCGAGCATTTTCATTTTTGTTGTTTCTTTTCAATGCATCATATACTTTATTTTTATTTTTAAATAAAAATGTATACTCCATTTTATGAATTTGAATCTTTGAATTGACTAACAAATATTAATTTATTATTTTTCTAATGGATTTTTAGTACGTAGAAATAAATTAGATTTGCAAAACAAATTTCATAGTAAAACAATGATTTTGCCTATTTTTATTCATATATGATTTACATTAAAAACATTAAAAATGTAAAGAAGTTGACTATTTTATTACACTCGTATTTTCTTTGAAGTAGGTTCATCTCTTTCTTTTTTAAATAAATTATACATATTTGCATTAAAATAATTTATAAAAATAAAAATGCAAATTAATATAAATTGTTAATGGTTCAACTCTCATAAGTATGTATAGTATATATTTGAATCATGGTAATATCTAATTATAGTCAATGGAGTATTGATGATAGGTTAGTTTGGAAAAAACATAACTAAATATAAGAGACATGGTGGAGAGGGTTTTATATTTAAGATTAAATCTAATTTTCAATTAGTTCTTATACTATGAGCCAAAGGTAGTAACACTTTTTCTAAGTTACCTTTTTCAATACATGGAACATGATGCTTTTTTTGAACCAAAAAAAAGAATGTAATACTTTGATTTCTTTTAATTCCAAAGTGAATTAGGAATAAAATAGAATGTATGAGTTAGATTTGACATAGTAATCAAGTTTTTATCAATTAAAACATCTCAATAATGAATTTGGAATGCTGGGTGAGTGACATTTTTCTTCCTTTTTTACTTTATGGAATAGAATGAATTTAAAAAGAACAGAAATTGCTTAAAAAATCTTCAATTTAAAAAAATGAAACACAAATATGCAAATATTGGATCATTAAAGAAACATGGAAGTTAAAGGAAAATAATTAAACAGGGAAGTTAAAGGAAAATAATTAACTTGATAATTAATGATGACGAAAGAGATTAGTTGAGATTTTAATGCTTTTTCTAGCCTTTTATTTTTCATTTTTTCTGTATTTTCTTTGCACAAGTTTTTTAATTGGTCTGTTTTTAATATTAGACTCTAATTTGTCAACGAGTCTTACATGGATCCTAAGAGTGAAAAAATATGCCTTTTACATTGAAAATAATTAAAGGCAGTGCTTTTTTAAAATAAACTAGAGAAAAACTTACGTACTCCCGAAATGCTATATTATTTATACTTTATCCAATAAAAATGTTCAGATTGTCATTTCTTATGGGTTCCAAAAATATCTATTAGAATAGGAGGAGATGAACAAAACAAACCAAAAACCGAACCAAACCGAACTCAATTCGGTTTTTTCAGTTCTTAGTTTTTTTATTTTATGGTAAATCGGTACATATTCGTTTTTCGGTTTGGTGTATATGAAAAATCGGTTTTAGCTGAAAAAACAAATTATATATGTAATGTATATTTTTATTTAGTAAATTATTGAATGTAATTATATTTATATGTTTAGTAAGGAATGAAATATTAAATATTATTACATATGTTATTATATTTTTTACATATATTATTAAATATATAATATATTTAGAAATTATTATATTATATTTAGATTAGTAAGTTATTAAATATTTTTGGTAAATTTGGTTAACCAAAAAACAAACCAAAATAGTTTGGTTATTTCGGTTCAGTTAATTACTTTGATCAGTTTTGAATCAATTCTTATTTGACATAAATTTCGGTTTTTCGATTTTTTCAGCTTCTACCAAAAATTAAATGCTCACCCCTAATAATAATTAAGAGAAATTTATAGTATATGAGATCCATAAAATGAATAATTATAATATTTTTATTGGATAGAGTATAAATGATGCAGCACTCCCTAAGTATGCAAGTATTTCTCAATAAACTAAGTTGATGATTCAATGCTATATAAAGATTGAAATGATTCCAAATTAATAATCCTAGCAATTTTAACAAATTTAAATTATAGAATAATAAATTGAGTTGAAGCATAAGACCTAGTGAAAATAGTATGACCTAGTTTATCTTTCTATTTTCAAGTCCATGCTTTTTTGTAAGAAGTTGAGCTAATCAATTGGATTTCAAACCCAACCTCTTTGGCAGGAGATTCTCATTTCTTATTCTTATCTTTCCTCTTTTCATTTTTTTATCTTTCCATATATAGTAAAATAAATGTAAAGAGGTTTTATTTTATTTTTCATATAATTTAAATTGTACACATTGATAGTGGGGGCTTAAATATAGCTTGTGATTACAATCCCAAAATAAAAGAAAGATAAGACTATATATGAATTGATGTGACTACTTTTTCAGGAATCATTCCAAGTGAGATTGAAAATTTGACCAACCTTAAATTCCTATCTCTTGAGTACAACAATTTACAAGGTAAGATTTTAATTACATGATTGTCTTGGGTCATGTATGTGTCTTTTGTTTTTATCTCTCAACTTAAAAATAATTTTAAAAATGAGATTTTATTTTATTTCTTTTATAATAATAACTTTATAATTGTAAAAATCGATAAAAAAAGAAATAAGTTAATTTTCAGTCATCAAAAGGACTTCATAACCTATCAGTATTTGATGTGGCATAGTAATTTTCTAATAGGCGCATGGTGTTTGATGTGGGTTTCATCAATTTTTTTAAACTCCTACAAGATGATGATGAATGTGATTTCTGTGATGTTCCCCAGAGAGAGAGAAGTCTTCCAAATTTTTTAATGTGTGTACATGTTTGCCTGCTCATAGAATTTTTTTTTTGCCAATGTTATCTATTTTGAAAACATTTTATAATGCATCAAACTCTGTTGAATTATATATATATATATTCACTTTTTTACAAATGAAATATATATATTGAAATATCTATTTTGAAAACATTTTACTAGAGTTACATTAATTTTATAAACTCGTAGAAGATGACAATGAGTTTGGTTTCATTTTGTTATTATGCCTTTTTTATTCTTTTTGCGTGCTCATATTAGTTTATGATTAAACATTAATGTACCTAGATAAATAATATTTTGTTCGATTTTAAAATTTAAATAGGTCAAATTCCATAATCTCTTTTCAACATTTCCACTTTAAGAATTCTATATTTATAAAAAAAATCAATTTCAATGGTACTCTTCCAAAATTCCAATATCAATTGCAATGGAATGATATTAGAAAAATTATTTGATATGTTTGATGCAATTAATTTTTCTTAAGCAATAATTTTGATCAAGCTCCAGTAGCTATCTCTTGAAAACAACAACTTGCAAGGCATGAGGAGTTTTAATTGTATTTTCTTAAATTATTTTCCACTATTTCATAATGCATTACCAAATAATAATTTTGCTAGATTACTTTTTTTAACACATGGAATGTGATGCTTTCTTGAACTGAACAATAATTTAATTTCTCTTAATCCCAAAATGAATTTGTGAATAAAATGATATAATTTTAATCGTTCTTTTAATTCCAAATTGAACTGAGCAATAATTTAATTTCTTGACATTTAAGCGTACTTCCAAATTAAGTGTATGACGATAATTCAATGCCATGGAGACTAAAATGATTTTAAATTAATAACTTTTACAGTTTTAATAAATCTAAATTATATAATAAGAAACTGAATTGTACATAAAAATCAGTGCAATGGGCCTTATGGACTAGCCCAATACAAACCATACTAAGATACAGATAAGTTTAGAGTTTTTTTTTTTAATTTTCTTTGTTTAAATAACAGATTAAACATGGTCCCAATGTTTTCATTTTTGTTGTTTCTTTTCAATATATCATACACTTTATTTTTATTTTTCAACAAAAATATGTACTCCATTTTATGAATTTGAATCTTTGAATTGGTTAGAAAAATTAATTTATTATTTTTCTAATGGGTATTTAGTACCTAGAAATAAAAATTAAATTTGTGAAACAAATTGATAGTAAAACAATGACTTTGTTTATTTTTATTCACATGTGAGTTATATTAAAATATTCAAAATGTTAAGAAGTTGATAATTTTATTGTACTCTTCTCTTTCTTCTTTGGAGCATGCTCATCTATTTCTTTTTTAAATAAATCATACATATTTGAGTAAAGATAATTTATAAAAAATAAAAAAAAATGTGAATTGGTATAAATTGTTAATGTTCCAACTCTCTGAAGTGGGGAGGAAATAGAATTTTTTGTTTATAGTATATATTTGAATCATTGTGGTATTTAATTATAATCAAGGGAATATTGATGATAAGGGTAGTTTAGGAAAAATAATAACTAAATATAAGAGACAAAGTGGAGAGGTTTATATATTTATGATCAAATCTAATTTTTAATCAGTTCTTATAATAATGACCGAATGTAGTAATACTTTTGTTAGTGTACCTTTTTAATACATGAAACGTGATGCTTTTTGAAAAAAAAAAAAAGAATGTAATACTTTGATTTCTCTTAATTCCAAAGTGAATTAGGAATAAAATGTTATACTTTTAGATTGTATGAGTTTTTATCAATGAAAACATCTCAATGAACGTGAAATGCTGGGTGAGTGACACTCTTTTTTCCTTTTTAATTTATGGATTAGTATGTTATTTAATATTTTTGGTTAATTCAGTTAACCAAAAACGAAACCAAAATAGTTCGGTTATTTTTATTTGGTTAATTGCTTTGATCGAATTCAGTTTGGTTTTTATTTGACATGAATTTTGGTTTTTTGTTTTTTTTGTTTTTGCTGAAAACTGAATGCTCACCCCTAATAATAGTTTGTTAAGAAAGAAAAATAATCAACAAAAATTTATGGGATATGAGATCCATAAAATGAATAATTGAAATACTTTATTGGACAGGGAATAGATGATGTAGCACTCCCGGAAGATGCAAGTATTTCTCAATAATCTAAGATAATGATTCAATGCTATATGAAGACTGAAATGATTACAAATTAATAATCTAGTAGTTTTAACAAATCTAAATTATAAAATTATAAATTGAATTGAAGCATAAGACTTAGTGAAATGACTATGGGTAACTTCGAGGTTTTTTATTGAACCTTTTCTTATTTAATATATCTATAAATTTAACATTCATAGCGTACGAGTTAAAAAAAAATTAAAAAAATTATATGGCATAGCAATTTTGTAGTGTGTGTTTTTTTGCCAAACCAAGAGAGCATTAAATAGAAATCAAACCAAGCATACAAAGTCTAATAAGTACCAATACAAAACAAACAAAGCAAAGGAAGCAAACTAGACACATACCAGAAAACATAAGAAAAAACACAACAATAAAAACATAACAATGCAACAGGAACAGACTCTAAAGCCAGCAACAACAAAGGCCTTTATCTGCAAAGGAGCTCGAAGAACCTGAAACGGGTAAGAGCAGTCCAATGAAGCTTTGACAAACAAACCGTTTGCCAAATATGCTTCCATGGGAATCCATCAAATAAATGGTTCCTGACGAAATTCCTTGAATAAAGAAACTCAAGGACAACACTAGTCATAGCGATGGACAGCAAGGGGCTTATATAATAGATGGTAAGATCACCACTCCAGCCCAAGTATAAACAATGACTCCATACACACTGAACAGGCGGTGCCAGAATTACAACAGTGTAACGAATCACACTGAACATGCACATGTTAAGCCCACAATGAACATCATATATAGCCCCATTAAACAGACCCAAGATAATGATTCTACTTTTACCATCAAACAGCCTTGCCTTTGAATTACTAACCAAACCACTTCAGCCAACAACCAAGGGGCAGTTCCCTCAAACCAACCAGAACTCTTCTTAGCAAACAATTAAGGAGCCGTAATTCTTGCATTTAACGCTTCCATTCCTTTCATATTCACCCGAACCCCATTCCACACCAAATCAGCCAGACCAGAGATAACAGGGTTAACATTCCTTAGATTAATACAATTTCTAATCAGACTAAAATTACTCCTGACCTCACTGTAAAGGCAAATGAACCTCTCTACAAATAGTTTCAACACTTGAATATAATTACAATGCTTACAATAAAGTATCCACTAACCTCAACAACCCCACTACCCTTATGAGCCCTCATAACTGACCCATCCTTGTGAGGAACTTCATGAGTACTGGGAGAACTACTTACCTCAGCGTCCCTCAGGTTCAAAATCATCTTCTTTAAAATCCCCTGTTCTACTCTCGCCTTTCCTATACTGCCAGCAAATTTAACCACTAAATTTCCATCAGATTTCCAATGCAAGGCGCAAGAATAAACATCTGGAACCTGAGAATGTGCCGCTCCATTTCCCCCACCACCCCCTGAGTAATGTGTGTTTGTTTGTTCATAACAATGTCATTTATTTATTTTGAAAACATTTATAACATATCTAATTCTTTCATCGAAATATATATTTAATTACTTTTTTTACCAGTAAGGTATATATAAATATATTTATTCTCTTTACTAGAGTTACGTTAATTTTTTTAAACTCCTGAAAGATGAGGATGAGTATACTTTCATTATGTTATTATATCTTTTTGATTATTTTCATGTCCCTATATCAGTTTATGGTTAAACATCAATGTAGCTACATAAGCAATAATTTGATCACATTTAAAATTGAAATAGGCGAAATTCCATAACCCCTCTTCAACATTTCTACTTCAAAAATTCTAGATTTAACAAAAAACAATTTAAACAGTACGCTTCCAAAATTCTAATATCAACTGCCAAAGGGATGATGTTAGAAAAGTTATTTGATATGTTTGAATAATCCATTTTTCTTAATCAACAATTTTGAATTTTTACTTATAGCTATAGTAAAAATTCAATTATTATTTATTGGACCATATATATATATATATATTAGTTCATTGTAATTATTATGTCAAGTTCTCTAATCACATATGGCCAAAAGTAAAATACATAGCTACATATTATTGGAGAACTTAACATATTGGATATAAGAAATTTGACTTAAGTGTTTCCTTGTTTATTCTATATTATCTTACAATGTATAACCAAAAGCATTTTAATTCCTAAAATTAAAACCTTAAATTGAGCCTTCGTAGTGAATTTCAAAGTCAGATCTTTGATTGTGCATTTTAAATAGGTGAAACTAATCTCATAATCTCTCTTTAGCATATATTCTTAAAAGAATTTTAATGTCACACTAATAATTGATATTGGAAGAGTCCTTTAAAATTTATTTACAACAAAAAGCAAATCATATTATATGAATTTTATGTATCTCATTGACATAATAAGATTAACAAATATTTTGTATTTATTTATAGGTGAAATTCCTTCATCCATTTGGAGCATGCCTTTTTTGAGAA
>JANTPZ010038096.1:0-15741 GCA_025593235.1 Vachellia pachyceras
ATATATTATGGATCGGATGTAGCAATAATAATTTAGACAGGATGTGAAATAAGAGTGATTTATTAAAGGGAGATAACAAGTGAAACACTTTACTTACTACATGTGTGATAATTAATATAGAGACATGTTTAATAAGTTGTAAAAGTGAAAAGATCATTTTAAAGTTTTAGACAAAACAAATTTTATTCTTCATATTTAGGATTATCCATGTGGGAGAAAGATTGTTATTTCTAAAAAGCAAAGGGAGAAGTACTCTTTGTGATCCTTATTACCACGTTCGATCCTTAATATAAGAGTTATTTGATTTTTATTGGGGATATTAAGTAAGCTAAATACATTACCTAAATGTATACAAACTAATTGGATAGAAAAACAGAGCAAATGATTTCACAAAGGCATGTGAGATAGAAAAACAGAGCAAGGTGAAGCAGAGTGTTAGGTTGATATCATGCTTCAATCTTTGTCTCATCACTACTTCAGTCATTTAGAGTGATTTCAAGTCCATTATTGTAATTTCACTTATAAGCAGTTGGTATATTTTAGTTACACTCATGATCTCTACATTAATCAATATACTTCATAGCAAACATGATTGGGATATTATAAATTTGGGTTAATATAATTTTTAGTCCCTCAAATTTACATGAATTTTGGTTTTAGTTGTTCAAGCTTCAAACTTATAGTTTTAGTCTCTAAAGTTTCATAAGGATTTTGATATTTAATGATGTTAATATCGCTATTAAGTGTTTGAATAAAAACTAAAAAATTGCTAAAGGTATATGGATCAAAACCAAAATAATTTTTGGTCCCTATGCTTATGATCAGTTTCGGTTTTAGGATTTAGAGTTTAAAATCCCTATACTTTTAATGAATTTTGATTTTGATCAATATACTTAAAAACGTTAATTAACCATGTTACATATTTATGTTCTTATGAAATTATAGTAATAAAAATCATATGTTGGAAACTTCAAGAACTAAAACCAATATTCATACAAATCGAGCAAATAAAAATGATATTAACCGTATAAATTTCGTTAATGCTTATAGGTATCGAAATGGTCCCTGGATGCATTGGCAAAATTAGGTTTAGTTTCTCCCAATGAAATTTTACACTCTGAATATGTATAATCTTAACTACGTCGGATTCCTTTTCATCAGGATCACTCACACACACACACACATATCAAATAATTAAATGTGAGTTTTTTTGTCATAACTAAATTTATTAAATGTTTGAACCCATAATCTCATATTTAAAAAAGATTTGTCTTGATACAACAAAAAAATTTATGTGAGTTGAATCTTAAAGGCTCATTAGGGTCGGTGAGTGATTTTGGGTTCAAAGAGTACTTATAGAGGTATTTACATATTGAATTTACAACTTTATAATTACGAGTCAACTCCTTACTAATTAGATTAATTTTAAGGTTTAAGAAAGATTTAAAAGGATTTTGTGTTATTGAACTATAGGGCCCAATGAATAAGAATGAGTCTGAGGTTAAAAAAGTACAAATTTATTATAAATTTTTCGGATGATTAAAGATGTACAACACTTAAATAGTATTTTTTTTAAAAAAAATCAAATTTGGAGCGGTTCATGGCCCTTGCATTATGAAATGTGACTATTTATTGCTCATCCAGTTCACCGGAGTTTGCCAACTCTATTTCTTTTGATAAGCACAAATATCTTCTTTTTATGCTTGTTGATTAGTACTATATGTGTGTGAGTGTTTCTATGACTCTTTGAAAAATGGAAATGACCAAAAAATTTAAAAATGTTGTAAATTGTATGAAAGGAAGGAAAGTGATGAGAGAAAAATGATGATAAAGAAGAAGATGAAAATGCTCAGGAGAAGAGGAAGGGATGCACAAATAAGCGAAAAATCATCACCACCTATTATTCAGTAATGCCTTATATTTATAAGCACAAATTACAATGTCAAGGAAAATCACTATTAAAGCTTACATGAGGTAATAATGGGATACAAAAAATAATTAAGAATAATGAGAAATATGGACGTTGTAAAATCCTTTTTTCTTAAAGCGTCAATTAACGAACTTTCAATCTCAGAAACTTTGACTAGTCAATATCGAAACCGTCATTGAGCGTTAGGCCAAAGAGGTTCAAACCAAACGTAAACCCTCGATACGTCAAGGGGGTCAAAATAGTTCAACAATCGATATATCAATCGGTCAAAGTAGGTCAGTGTATGCATGATGAGCCATGAAATGGCAATATAATAATGCACATAACTAAAATATGGAAGCACTACTTTTACAGAAAGTAGCTCAAGCTTTCGGAGACTTCCTTGATGAACCCGCATGGGAACTACCACCTGAAAAAATGTTAAAGCAACAGGGTGAGACAAATGTCTCAGCAACCAGCAATTCCATCTCATTGGGCATACGAGTAAGTGCCCATTAGGTGTCAAGTGGGATGTCCACATTAAATATAATAACATAAGAAAATGTCACTTAATCAACTCATATATAAGCATACGTGTTCATCAATATATGATATCATAAACTTATGCTTATCTCATAATAAAGTTGCCCAATAACCAATGCACAAGATTTATTTCTCTGATCTTCCTTATTCCTCCCCAACCTTATTTTCTCTGACTAAACCCATGGGCTACTACTATCCCACGTGATTCGTAGTTAACTCAACGAGCTCACCGATCAAGTGATATGGACTGGCCAGGTCCACAGTGCACCAAACCGGACCATAGGTTTCCCCCTCTACTATATTAATGGGGTGTCAATGCCCTATCGAATATAAGTGGGCCAAAGGACTAACCAGTGTACACCTGGTAGCCTACCACCTTATTTCCTCTTTTTGTACAAGAAAATCACCCTTTATTTCCTCTAAAATAATCTCCAATCAAATCAACATCCACCACTCCCTCTCATATCATCAACTAATAATTGTCGGGTATCATAATCAATTTCACAAGTTCTCAGGGTAATATTTGTAACATTATAAAACACTATCATCAATAAATCACATTTATATTTCATAATGAAAATAGGTCCCACAAGACAAGTTCATTAGCAATATAATTTTATTATGCAACTCAAATATCAATGGCACTTTTCAAATTCTAACTATTTAAAATCACTCACAAACATGTTACAAGCATGCACAAAGAGAGGAAAGTTGTTACCTCTCGCCAAGCAATAAAATACTACCACAGGTAAATCCTCGCCCAACACCAAGTTTCTATAAACAGCCTACAAAATTAAACAGTATTACACATTAATCTACAACGAATTTTGGGAGGTAAAATTATTGCTCAAAAGATTTAAAATTATTATTTCAACTATTTAATATTATTATTTATACTAAAATTCTAATTTTTTAGGATTTTAAAAATATAATAGATTTTTTTAAATTATAAACCCTCAATTTATTAAATAATCTAATTCAACTAAAATTTCAATAATACCTCTAATATTCCAAATAAATTATTTAAATGATTTTTTAAAAATAAATATATTACTTGAAATTGATTTATAACCATTGTTTAGCAAATATATACTTCACTATATATATACAAATATATATTTAAAATCTTGTAATAGCAAAACTAATAAATTTGCTGATATCAATTTAATTATTTCACCATCAACTATTTAGTCCAAAAATCAATATAGCAACAATCATATCTTTTTTAAAAAATAACTAAATTCATAAAAAAATATTCCAAGTATCAGAAAAATAAATATAACATCACAGATTGTAGTTATAAAAATACATCTACAATTTTATGGTCTTTTACAAATAAAACTTAAACTGGATGAAAATACAAATCCCGAAATATTCTCTAATCAACATAATATTACTACCATTGGAAAGAGAAAAATATTTAGAACAACTTTCTTTAAGAAAGTTTAATGAAAGTAAGTCGTTTTACTTACCTAAATAATTTCAGAAGCAAAGCCTTATACTGAAAACACCCCTTTTCAGCTTTCTATCTCTTCAGCACTCCTCTCATTCTCTCTCTCTCTGACGGACCTCTCCTCTCAACTGGATCTGTGTGCTATATGTTTGTGTGGATGAAAGTGTGTGTGAGTGAAAAATGGATGGGGGTATTTATAATACCCCCACGACTAGCTCCCAATTTTTTTTAAAAAACCTGTTGCTTGAAGCATTGATGCTCTTTTACGCAAGCTGACATGTCTCTCTCTATTTTTCCCTTGGTCAAAGGCTACTGCAAAAAGATTCTCCGCTGCCCCACGCATAAATCGATGGGGACGTTACATATGTCCACATAATAATATTCACAACACTCCCCTTGGATGTCCATGACTAAACATATGCCTTATTAAAAAATTTTCTAGAAAAACCCATTGAGAAAAAACCTAAATAAGGGAAAAGAGTATAATGTTTATAGATAAATATCCAAATGCTGCCTCATTAATAATCTTTCTAGGAAAACCAGTGAGATAAAACCTAGATAAGGAAAAAAGAGAACAACGTATATCAACTGCCTCTCTTAACAACATCATTCAATATCTCTAAGTTCGCAGAATGACTTGGTGAACTGCTAGATTTTCCCTTGAACGAATTTTCAGGATGATAATTTCTCCCTTTTTCGAAAGGTCACAAGTGAAGAACTTCAGTGGAATAAGTTTCACTCTATAGCCCTTGATATAGATATACCTACATATATAAACAAATATAATAAATATTATATGCATAAATAGTTAGTTCATAACATTTATAATAGTATATGCATAAATAGTTAGTTCATAAACAGTATATAAATGATATTGCCAAATGTGACATATGAATGTATAGTCATAACATTTATAAGGTATAAGTCAAGTCCTTTATTAACTGATTGATGATCAAATAATGAAAAGTATTCATATTCACTACTTATGAATACATTTCTTCACAACATATGCCAAATCATTGTGTAAAGCACTAGGTTATAAGATGTTTCATATATCTTATTATTTTAGCTTTTCCATTTAACTTCCATATAAGTACTCATTTTCTATTCAACTAGCTTTACATCTGTAAGTGTAAAGACTACAAGTCCTAAAAATTTCGTTTTTCAATGACAGAAATTCTACATTAATGGCTTGCACCCATATGATTAATCATTTCATTATTGGCACTCAACAATGGTATCGACTCATGATCCTCATCATTCATTACATCATATAATATTTTATAATGTATTGCACCGTTAACTTCATTTCTTTCTATCAAATTCAATAATTTATTGAGATCTCATTATTTCAAATATTTTAGGTACCTAAGTCTCTTTTAGGACTATAATATTCTCTTCTGGAGAAGATAACTCTTCAAGAGTTAGCTCTTCTGGAGCAATCAAGTATTCTTACTCATTCTCAAATGACCATCTATATTCTTGGCTACTTTTTTTTTGAGGATTTTGTTATCTTTTGAGTCGATGGGCCTTTTACGCTTCAAGCGTGTTTTAAATTTGTTCATAATAGATTGTCCTTTAGGAAAATTTATTCTTATAGGAGCATTAGCAGTTGAGATATATGAATTTATCATTTTCGTTGTGTCAATGAATGCCTCAGGCATTTTACTAGTTAAATTCTATTAATGAATTATCTTTTAAATTTTCAGTGTACATTATTTTATTACAAGGATCAAAAGTGAGCTAAAGATAACTCATTCTAGGTAATCTCTTTACCCAACTGCTTATTTTCTGCCCTTAATGATGGGGAAAGTAATTTATCAAATGACAATTGGTAAATTGTGCCATAAAATTCATAACCAGCATATATTCACATCATGCTTTAAGGACCCATATTGGTGTGTTGTGGTGGTTTTACATGCACAAATACTACACGCCCAAAAGTAGAAAATATTAGGTTCTTAATCAAAAACCTTTGCGAGGAGGGAAACTTTCGATAATTTGTTGATATCAAGCGAATTAACAGTGCTACATGCAAAATGGCTAGTTCCTAAGTAGAACATGGGAGATTATATCTCATGTAAAAGGTTGCAACCATTTAATCAATCATTCTACTTGTCCATTTTGCATATGTACATGAATTACAAAATGTTTAACATCAAGTCTAAGGGACGTACAACCCTCATTAAGGTTACTGAAGTACATTCATTAACACTATCAAGATAACATTTCTTAATCGGATAATCAGGATATATACTCTTAACCATATTTGTTGAGCAAAGAATTTTGCAAACTTTAGGTTGCAAGAAGATAATAAATAAACGTGAGCCATTTAGTTGATGCATCAATTAAAACTATATGGTAACTAAATGGTTCACCATGTGGGTTTATTGTCCCACAAATATATTCCTGCATCCGTTTTAAGAATGTGAGAGGCTAACATTATATTTAATTTTATGAGAACTTAATAATGTATTTTCCCTTATAACATGCAGCTCATGATAAAAAGTGGTATCTATTTACATTTGAAGGTATCCACATGTATTCTCAATCATTTTTTACATCACAATTGAACTGAAATGCTCTGACCGGTCATGGAAAACATTGAATTTATTGATAAACTTTTCATTTATCTTATTAAACTGTTAGCTTGTATTAATTAGTAAACTTTTGATTCACTATCTCATGAGATTAATTTCATTAGTAAACTGTTGGGTTACTATTGCATGTCAAACATTAAATTCATCAGTCTCAGTAAACTTCTCTAATTCACTATCATATGCTTTCATCTATGCTTCTATACAAAGCCAGAAGAAAAATGGAGGAGACTTGAAATGTAAAGATAAATAGATATAAAAACAACAATAATATAAACAAAGTTAATAGTAGAAGAATATACATATACATATATAGATATATATAATTATGTAAGTTATATATATATTTATATAATTTATAGTGCTACAATTGTAAGTATAACAATAAATTAATTAAATGAACATAACTTCTAACTATTTTATAAGGTAGGAACAATATATGGCATCCGCCAGATGATATTAAAATAAGAGATCGAGGTTATACAACTTCTGATCATATAACTTTTAGTTGCATTTGGTATCCATTTCTATGGATATCATGAACCTACTAAGTTTCTTATAAATTAGGTCAAATAGAATGTATTTTCAATGCATAATTTTGTTTCTTTAGGTAACATAATATTGACTTTTCCAGAGCCTTTAATGCATATCCAATTTTTTCATTGTACCCACATATTGCCCTTCTTATGGTTCTTATAAGCTTTCTCCACTTCAGGTGGGAATTAGAGCTACTATGATTATGACCACGCCAACATCCATGACTGTGGCCATATCCACTTTCTCGATTATCAAATTGGTACGTTTAACTATATTCACTTTTGGGAATAGAGTTAAGTTTATTGGACAAACCCATTATTAAACCAATATATCAAATTTTGTAAATGTATCTATTTATAATGGGCTTTCAGAAGGATAACCAACTTCTGATGCGCATGCATTTCTTTTACATTGTTCCAAAAAAACAAGTGAGCCTTTTATGTATGTAGCATATATAATGGTATGACTACCACCTAAAATTGCATATTAAACACAAATATCGACTGTATGCAATTGAGTTCTAGGTATACATAATCCTTAATGAAAATATCATTAAATTTAGTTAAATTGAAATATTAAATTCTCTCGACAATCTATATATCTATATAATAATTTATTCCTTTATATTATGACTTAAATACAAATATGTATAACCCAAGCAATTAAATAATTGTAAAATTTATTAATTAAAACAATTTCATCAATAGGGTACCATGCAAATAATATTCTACAATTTGATTAAATAAATTATGCATGAGAAAACATTATCAAACTTAACAGATGATCTCAAAATAATTTAATCGAATACTTAACTCATGGTAATTAATAACATTATCGAAAAAATATAGGGCTAAAAAACTTTATTTAACCCCAAAAATACTTTCTGGAATACTGTTTCAAATGGTCCAAATGATAATAAACTTAATATAGCTCAACAGAATATTCTAGAATTAATTGATAATTAAATGATAAATTACAAATATAATATAGTGCACTCAAATAACCATATATGTACGTTTTCATTGGGAGTCTTAAAACCTCCAACTCTTTCATGCACACAAATATTGTTAAATAAAAAAATTAATCTCCACATATTTCACTCAAATAAACTATGTACAGACCTTTTAAATCATGAAAAAGCAAATATTAAATTTCCTTCACTTCATATAGTTAATAAATGATGAAGAAGAAAGTTAAATTTCAATAAATGGTATATGAAAAATAATCACATTTGTATGTCTACGCATATATCTTCTAGAAATTAAAACAATATGTCTCACATATTTTTTTTTTGTAATATGTATGTATGTATACTTTTGAGTACCATCACAAATTGCCCAAGAGTTAAGAACAGGGACCTAAAACAAATTTCCCAAAAATTATGAATAGGACCCAAAACGTTTTTTGCGGAAATTAGGCTTTTGTTTATTTTGTAGGCCTAAATACAATGGCCCAAAACTCATGGCAATGACCTTTTTATGCTACAAACATGTTAGCCCAAAACTGAGGCCCAACGTCTCTGGTCCAGATCTTTCAATTTTTTTATATTTAAGACCCTAACTGTGGCCCAACTCTAGGAACCGTTTTCTAAATGAGTCAAAGGCCCAAAACCTCTTCAGCTGGCGGGTTGACCTAAGCTGATCTGTCACTACCTTCGACCCAGTTCCTCTTCTCCTTCATATAGCCGTTGGGTTTTTTTGGTAATCACCTTCTTTTCAGATGACGGTGGATAATTTTCCGGCGACGACATGTGGTAGATAAAAA
This sequence comes from Vachellia pachyceras, assembly GCA_025593235.1. Classification (NCBI taxonomy): domain Eukaryota; kingdom Viridiplantae; phylum Streptophyta; class Magnoliopsida; order Fabales; family Fabaceae; genus Vachellia; species Vachellia pachyceras. The sequence goes on from JANTPZ010038096.1 coordinate 8,804, forward strand.
TCATTTTTTGTTAAAGATAATCTAAAATTGTTTGTGATAGATGAAAACACAAAAGATTTACTCACCCATTGGAATTAATCAAAATGCTAGAAGTATCGCAATACCACTTATCTATGATAATGGGGTATTCTCTTGCCCATTGGAAGTAGGTATTGGGCAGAATATAATATATATATATATATATATTCGTAGATCTAAGGATATACTACAAAAATCACAAAAGAAAAAAAATTCAAAAAACATAGATTCACATACATGTGCATGAAACTCACCTGGATCCTTTGCTTTTACTGGGAGTGAAACCCATTAATTCGGGCGAGTTCCAGATTTGTGAAGGAAAATAACCACATGCAACAAACGATTAAACATACATATATTTACAGATCCATACATAGATTCATGGATATAAACAAAACACATATTTACATATCTTGACAATGAAAAAAAGGAAGAAAATGTGAGTTGCAGAGAAATCGGAGTGAAACCGTGCTAATAACTTTTGTAAATTGTACGTATTGGAATATGGGTCATCCTTAGTGGATTAGCCCAAAACCTATTTTGGAGCAAAAGCATGAATGGGAAAATATGTGGGAATAAAAAAGTGATTTCCCCAAAAGTTTAAATTAGAGATGCTTTTGTGTGGGAATAGTTATTGTGTGAGATGTTATATTTTAAATTTTGAATTTAAAATTATAACATTAAATTAGGAGGTTTTCCTTTCAACCGAGACAACTTACGGAAAAAGTGAACTCCTATTTTCTCTCTCTGTTCCATTTCTCTTCTCTCTTAGACGGTGCATTTGCTATGAGAAATGTTTTGGATCCAGACTTGTGATCTTCAACACGTGTGGGTATCTGTGGAAGCATCTACTCAATCTATCTACAGGTATGACCGAATCCTTCAGTGATATAAGAGCAAATTGAGTTCCTGTGGTAATTTTTTCAATGAACAAACATGAATTTCCTTTTCTGCAAGCCTGCGAACTATGCTGTGCATATAAACATATATGTATGTTTCTGAGATTTCAATTAATGCTTTTAAAATCTCATGCCAAAGAAAAACGAAATAAATGAAACGAAAAACGCAACGAAGAATGGGAATCCAAATCTGGGTCCTCATAAATCAAGCGTTTTAGGCTTAGAGAACATGCCCATCAAGCAGATCTCATCAAAACGAAGGCGTGGATACCAAGAACACGAAGAACGGATATCGGACGATGAACTTACAGAGAAAAATAAGGATTAATTTTCTCTCTCGGTTAAACACTGCCTCTCTCTACGTAAACTCTCCTCCTCTCAAAAGAACGAAAAGGTTCTTTGATGTGTATTATATTTGGATTCACTTTTGTGATCCAAATTCCGCGTAGGTATCTGCAGTCAATGTTTCATTTGTCGGGTATGCCCGAATCCTTCGGTACGAAAGGAAGGAAAGAGATGAGAGAAAAATGATGATGAATAAGATGATGAAAATGCTTAGGGAAGAGGAAGGGATGCACAAATGAGTGAAAGATCACCATAACCTATTATTCAGTAATACCTTATATTTATAGGCACAAATTATAATGTCAAGGTAAATTACTATTAAAGCTTACATGAGGTAATAAGGGATACAAAATATAATTGAGAATAATGAGAGACATGGACATCTACATAATAACATTCATAACAACAAATAATTTAATACACTACTTTTGTTATTAATATAAGAGTCAAATAACTATTTTGGAAAAATTAAGAAAGTTAATTAACCAATATATTTATCATTTTCCTTAAAATTAATTTACACAAATTATAAATTAATATATAATTTAATTATATGTATACAAATATTTTCAAACTATTTATACGAATGAATGTAAAACTCATTTGAATGAAGTATGCCTCAATGATAGGTTATCTCTAGATCACAAACGCTGAAGCTGAGGTCTTCATTCGAATAACATATGTCTCATTCAAATGAAAAGAAACGTCCGTTAAAAATCCATTGCTCTAGGTGAAAAATGCTGCGTTTTATAAATTTCTGGGGTGAATTTGATACCTAAAAAACTTTTGGATATTTAGTGCTCTAACGTTGCTCTAACGTTGCTCTAACGTATATACTTTCATGGTAAAAATGCTACTTTACCCTATAATGTATGAAAATATATTACAGAGATAATATGTGAAAACACTCTCAAATCCATGATATAAGATGCTTCTAAAAGAATGGCTTGATTTAAAATATATTTATATACTCACTTATAAGATAATTAATTTTCATTTTCTCTCTCCTTATAAACATCATTTCCCACAAAAATATTTTGCTTGTTCAAGGTAGCGGTGAAAACTACTTTTTTTAGCATGATTTAGAATTTAAAAGATAAATATGTAAAAATAGTTTTGTTTTAACTTTCGTTAACGTACTTTCTCAACATCATCCCAAACGGACCCACTTTTGGTGAAATGACTCTCTCCCCTCTCTCTCCTCATAAATGCTATTTCTTAGTCCAATTAATATATCAAAAAAGTGATTTATTTAAAACATGTTTAATGAGTAAACTCTAATTTCTTATTTTGTTTGAATTAGATAAAGTGTAATATATTATAGATCAGAGGGAGCAATAATAATTTAGAAAGGATGTGAAATAAGAATGATTTATCGAAGGGAGATAATAAGTAAAACATTTTACTTACCTCACGTGTGATAATTAATATAGAAACATGTTTAATGAGTTTGTAAAAGTAAAAATATCAGTTTAAAGTTTTAGACAAAACAACTTTTATTCTTCATATTTAGGATTACCCAAGTGAGAAAGTGATTGTTATTTATAAAAAGCAAAGGGAGAAGTACTCTTTGTAAACATTATTACCACATTCGGTCCTTGATATAAGAGTAATTTAACTTTTATTGGGGAGGTTAACTTTATACTTATCATTTTTTGAACTAATTTGTTTGATTTATAAACTGATATATAAATTAATTATATACATAAATAAATACTTTTAAATATTGTATTCAACCTACTTAATCTCCCCAACTAAAATTATTTAACAAGGGTGGTGAGAGGGTAGAAATTAATATGATGTTTTAATTTATTTTAGAAAGATAACATTATAAATTACTTTAATTTTATGATAAATTTAAACTGATTTTATTGATGTGTATGTGTGTGTTAATTAGTTAGAAGTTTGTCATAATGATAAGTATATAGGCTATAGTTTAAATTTAACCCATGCAGTTTTGCATAGCTCTCCAGCTTCCACGTAAAGGGAGCAATAGTATGCATTGACTCTATTGTCGTGCTTGATGTTACGGGCTTAGTATTTACTTAATGTTAGCACCATGCGGCTTAGCAAGCTTTGCTGGAACCTACGCTTGAAACTTGCTAGTAAGATTTCAAAGACTTAACTTAGTTATGAGAACTAAGAAAGTCTAGAGAGAGAAACTAAAGAGAGATGGAGAACTTGGGAGAATGCTTGAATGCTTTTAAATGCTTGGTGGTTACAAATAGCTCCTTGGGGGTATTTATACTACTCCACCTCCTCAATGGACGATGGAGATTGATTCGATCATACGGTCTAAAATCATCTTTCAGAACTCTCCCTTAAAATATCTAGATATTTATGTTAAAATATCTAGATATTTAGATATGTGAAGAAAAGTGTAAGGAGTCATAGAATCTTTAGATAGATTTAGGAAGTGATTCAACTAACCGTGACATTAAGCACTTGGCAATTCTCTTTTGTGCTGTGCTCTACACTCCATCCTCTTGCTTGTCATCTTCCATCCATCCATAATCTAGCACCAGTGGCATAAAAAACACAAATGTCCTCAATTCTGGGCAGAACAAGACGTAGAGATCTCTTAATGGTGGGTTACGCTGGTCAATCCTCTTCTTCTTCTTCTTCTTCTTCTTCTTCAACTCGACAGTGGGAATACCAAGTTTTCTTGAGTTTCAGAGGGGAAGACACCCGAAGAGGATTCACCGATCATTTGTATGCTGAGTTTCATCGAAGGGGGATCTCAACTTTTAGGGATAACCCAGAATTAACCAGAGGAGAAGTCATTTCATCGGGGCTCTTCAAAGCAATCGAAGGATCCATGTTCTCAATCATCGTTCTCTCACCCAATTATGCTTCTTCCACTTGGTGTTTGGATGAGCTTCGAAAGATTGTCGAATGCCGGAACGACGTAGGGCAATCGGTGATTCCAGTCTTCTATGGGGTGGATCCTTCTGATGTAAGACACCAAAGGGGATCTTTCGCCGAAGCTTTCAGAAAGCATGAACAAAGATTTGAACGGGACAGAGAGAAGGTTCAGAGATGGAGGGATGCTTTGAAACAAGTCGCTGAAATCTCTGGCTGGGACTCCAAGGATAGGTAACTCTACTTCAAAATTTAACGTGGTTTGTAAAATTTCCTCTGCATTTTTGCTTGTAAATTTGCTATGGTAACTGACAGACTGTACTAACGATGGAGGTTAACATTTTGTTAAATATTAGTTAGACTGTTATTTATCTCTATAAGTGTATATAAAAGGGACAGATGTATCATGTAAGCACAGAAAGTATTATTGTGATAGTCTCATATTTCAATTCCCACTTTTCTCCTTCCTCTGTCTTTGAGCTTTCTTCCTCTCGAGCTCCATCTCTGTTTCGGCTCGTGTCAGTAACGATCAAGCCATGAATTCATAGATTGTTTTTTGGGACGCATGTTTTCGAAAAAGATAAATTACCACTGTCATGTCCCATGAAATCATCAAATTGATGTGAAGCCCTAAGTGATTTGTGGGAGATTTATTGGAAATGTAAAATACATTTTTACCAGACTTGTCAATTGAGGCACGTTGACTTATCATTGATGATACCTTGACTTCTCATGCTCTAACTTGTCATTAGTGGGACATTAACTTGTCATTAGTGGGATATTTACTTGTCAATTGAGACACCCTAATTTATCATTGGTGGCACCTTTACTTGTCTTGTCCTTACCTATCATTAGACACGCATTGACTTATCAATTGAAGCACCCTGACTTGTCATTAGTGGCACATTAATTTGTCAATTGACAAGGTGGGTAAGCTCATTTTTTTTCACAATTCTAATAAATTGTCCACAGGTTCCTTGGGATTTCATATCAATTTGATGACTTCATAAGACTTGATGGTGATAACTTGTGTTCCTTAAGACTTGAGTGTAATTCCCCTTTTTTCCTTGAATAATTTTTTGAAGTCATCTAAATAAAAATCTATATTGCTAAAGTTTCTATATATGTTTGATTGTGCTATAAGTAAGGCAATCTGATGTTTACGGATGATGCACTCTTTGTTGTGAATTTGTTTAAGTGGTCACACGTTCTCCAGCCTTGCTCTGCTCCAACCCTGCCTCACCCTTCCCAATTGCGATTCTAGTTCACTATGACATGATAAACAATGTTTAAAACAGTTTCATTTCTAGAGATGAATTTATGGAATACCTTCTTAATGTTTGGTTTGAACAAATGACATTTGGGAAGACCATTAGCCTCAACACCAACATGACACTCGAGTATTTATAGATTTCTGGCCAGCATCAGACTGGTTCAAAGAACCCAAAGTTCACTGGTTCAGCCATATTCATTAATTAGGATGTGAAAATCTCTATGTTAAACCAAAAATTGAAGAATATAACATGTAAACTCAATCAACAAAATTTCCATATCTGGTCTAGTTTGTTATTAGAGATCTGTTAGACAATCTGAAGTTGTCTGTCTTGGCTCAAATCTTACAGTATTGGTGTCTGATTTACATGAGGCTTCAAGATGGATTTATAGTCTCTTGTCCTCCTTAAATACTCGAGGTTGGGATTTTAAGCGACGAAAGAGAAGGTGAAGGATTGAAAGAGATCAGAAAAGATATTAACACAATGAAAGAGATTATGAATTCCTTTTCTCCGCTTTTGCCCCAATTTCCTCCCTCCTACTTGTTCTCTAATGTTTTCTTCTTCCTCTTTTCATCTCTATTCTACATTAATCTTTCTTCAACTGAGTGATGACTTAATTAGTGAGAATAGATATAATTGGTTCCGTTGGAGGTCTATGCATGGATGCTTTCATATTAAAAGTCAGGGCCTTATCTCTCATGGAAAGAGAGAGTACTGTAATTGAATTTCTTCCATTATTATGTGTTTATAATGATTGGCTACTTTTATTAATCTCATGAAACAAGTTACACTAATAAATTGTTTTTCTTCTTTTTTTAGGTTTGCTCTTTTTGGTATATGGTTTTTGCATATCTCAACAGGCTTTTGTTTTCTGTTGTACTGTACAGGCATGAATCAAAACTCATTGAAAGCATAGCTGAAGATATACAAAGAAAATTGCAGCCTAAATTGCCTTCTTACTTGGATAACCTTGTTGGGATTGATGCAAGAGTGGAGGGAGTGAACTCTTGTCTAGGTGTGGGATCATCAGATGTTCGCTTTATAGGCATTTGGGGCATGGGTGGGATAGGTAAAACAACTATTGCTAGAGTAGTTTTTGAAAGAATTAGAGGTGAATTTGAAGTCAGTGTCTTTTTGGAGAATGTTAGGGAGGTTTCTGATAAAAATGGGTTGGTTAATGTACAAAGACAACTTCTGTCTTATCTCAGAAGCATTGACATTTATGATTTGCATGAAGGAAAAAAGAACATAAGGAATCTTTTATGCAAGAAAAAAGTTCTACTTGTTGTGGATGATGTGACTGAATTGAACCAACTGGAGAATTTGGCTGGGAATCTTAGCTGGTTTGTGATAGGGTTGTTTATGCTACACACACATATCGAAGGAGGGACAAGCAAACACACGAAGGTGGCAAGGGACCTTTAGCAAGTCAGCAGGTTGACTCTGACTTGCTTACTAATTTGGAGAAAACTATAAAAGACTAGGGGACAATAGGGTGGGCTGGACGGCTGTTTACCTAGGAGTATTTTGGGAACTGTAA
>JANTPZ010038097.1:0-26628 GCA_025593235.1 Vachellia pachyceras
AAAGAGAAAGAAGAAAAAAATAGTAAAGAGAAAAAGGTAGGAAAAAATGAAAAAGTATGAAAGAGAAAACCTAGGTTTCAAACTGAGGTTTTATAACCAAAATAGCTTTTCAGAAAAAAATTTATACTTGGACAAAATCTAAGTTTTGAGTTAAAACCTATATTTTAAAATCAAAACTAGGTTTCAGGAAGTGATCGCAAACAAGTCCTAAAGGTTTCTCAAGAGTTACTTTTGAGGAGATTACTGTACTCAGCTTGAGAAAATGAAATTAGATTTTAGCATAGTTTATACTTTATACAGTTAATTTGATTTACACAAAGCTTGCTGAGTTTATTATAACTAGTCAGAAAGATAGCACCTAAAGGGAGTTATCTTTGTATCATTATGCGACAAAGTGTTTTTCTTTTCTGGGCCAAAAAATGAAAACTTACAAGAGTCTATTTTTGATTTAAACTTGACTTTTTTTAATTAAATTGAAGTAATCTGTTTTCAGGTCAAGGCGGAAGTGAAGTGTCTTATAAGAGTACTAATGATTTTGTTTTATAGATAAGAGTAGGTGGGAGCCTATTATGCACCACTTCGTTAGCAAAGTTGGAGACTAACAGTAAACTCATTAAAACATATTTAAGATACCAACAAATTGTAAGCTTGTAGAGTACTAAAGCAGTAGCAAAATAACTTTGTAAGACAGGTTCCTGATTTCCTATAGAAGATTATAGACTTGTTTGGAACAACGTTTTTAAAAGTCAAATAAATGTTCAACACTATTTTTCTGTAAAACGAGATAATATTCCCACATATTTACCTCGACTTGTATAAAAGTACTTTTCTACCGCGTTCCTAAACGAGCTCTGTATATCATACACAACCTTAGCGTGGTACAAGACAACTAAACTTACATATCATTACGCATTTGCTTGGGAGTTAAGTGGAAAGGAACTAAAGGGGGATCAACAAGCAGTTGGAGAAAGTAGAAGCTTCAATGAAGCTCCTTGCAGAGTTTTAATCTTTTTGATCGCTCGACGAGTTTGCCCTCTTCAATTTCCTTACCTGCAAAAAAAAAAAAATAGAATCAAAACATAATGATACAAATAGAAACTTTGAACTTTATACGGGTTGCTTTGTATCAACAGGCTAACATGCGTCTAGTGCTCTTAAATATTTTTTCAATAACACTTAATATCAGAAAATTAATTTGTGATCCACCACAATGAAATATTTTGTTCAATAGGTCTTAACGTATTTTTAGTTGCAATTTTACCCTTTAAAGTATTTTTCTAAGTAATAATTAGCATCTTAAACTTCATCGCCAGAACCTCCCATGCATAAAAGAATCTTGAAAATTTGTTGTTGACTCATAAGCTTTTCCCCCTTTTGTTTTCTCTAAAAATTGAAAAATGCAATTACATGTCTCCTAGCATGCAAGATCTTTTTTGCAGCGTCAGTCTTTCTTTAATGTATTGATTTGTGAATATTTTATCAATTTATATTTACAAATAATATAAAATCACTACAATGATAGATTAAATTATTTGTCTTCATTTTTTGTGCCGAAGCATTTCACTCCCTGTAATGAAATATACTTCATTTTTCATACTAAATTTTATAGTCTGACTAGGAGATTAATCCAACTAACCAATTAACCATCTTACCAATTCATCCTTTTTCAACAGCAATCCGTAAAAATTATAAGAACTAAAACACTATTTATTCCAAAAGGGAAAATAAAGAAGAAAGGTAGAATGCTGAAAGCAAACTTGAACGCATCAAGTTATTCTCCAGATGAAGTAAAATGCTGTCATAGAAGGAAGGTATATATCCATGAAAACTAGGAGATTAATCCAACTAACCAATTAACCATCTTACCAGCAATTCATCCTTTTTCAACAGCAATCCATGAAAATTATAAGAACTAAAACATCGTTTATTCCAAAAGAGGAAATAAGGAAGAAAGGTATAATGATTAAAGCAAAGTTGAATGTATCAAGTTATTCTCCAGATGAAGTAAAATGCTGTCATAGAAGGAAGGTATATATATATGTCTATAATATACCTTGATATAGATATATATATACCTTGCTTCAATTTTTGAAAGTGTATAGCATCTAGCTATTAAACCATATGTCATGGTCTGGTACATGGGAACTCAAAATCTAGAATTGAAATTGGGCTAGGAATTGGAGAATGATTTGTTTGTTACAATGGAGCCCAATTCTATGGAATCCACATGGAAGTGAAAAGGTTGGAAGTGGGTTCTTTGGTCTAGCTTAAATTCCATAGAAATGAGTTTTGCTTCCCATTATACCCTCCAACATTTTCCCAATTTACAATTCTACCCATCCCTCCACTCTCGTCTCCCCTCTGACCCAAGCCCTCCGACGACACGCTTCCCTCTCCGGCACATCGTCTCCCTCTGACCCAAGGCTCCTCCGACGACGGCTTCCCTCTCTGGCGCAATGACGATGACGGCAATGCGATCTGGAATCTTCAATGAGCTTGACGGCAATGGGATTTCCAGTCGCTGAAGATTTTCGCAAAGTAAGCTCACTGAAGATTTTCACAACAGAAGATTTTCGCAAAGCAAGCTTGACGGCATTAGCGATCTGGAATCTCCCAAAGCAAGCTCACTTTCAAATCTGGATTATATATCTGTTGCGAAAATCTGGATTTAGCGAAATCCAGATTTTCAGATCACTTTCAAAGCAAGCTCACGACTAAATACAGAAGATTTTCGCAACAGATTTTCGCAACAGATTTTCACAACAGATTTTCGCAACAGAAGATTTTCTCAACAAAGCTTGTTATGAAACTCGCGCTCGCCTTGGAGAGATGCAGAGTCCATGAGCTTGACGGTAATGGGATTTCCGATGGCTTCCCTCTCCGGCGCATGGACGGTAACGGCACTGTTGTAGCGGCGAGGACGGCGATGATGGCAAGGAATCTGATACGGTGACAATGGTGACCTCCTTGCCAGGAGCAGAACAGAGGAGAGCGGCAGCATCGACTGAGCAGAAGAGGCTTCGCCAGGAGCAGAACAAGGCCGTCGGCGAGCCCTCAGGTTGCGGAGGACGGCCAGCTCGTTATCTATGAGGATCTGCCGGTGCCGGAGTCGTTGCAGGAGCCGTGAATATCAAATGGTTAATACGGATTTTCTAGACGCCTTAAGCAAAGCTGAGATTGAAGCTCGTGAATAAAAATCTAAAAAGTTGGAGACTTTGATTGAGAATTTTGGCAAAGTTGAGCCTGAGAGGAAGCAATTTCTGGATTAGCTTAAATGCTGAGAGGAGAGAGAGCACCAGACTCACGTGCAGAGAAGTTTTTTTGAGCAAAGGGCATTTTAGTAGTTTCCTACTGAATATACATATTTTAATTATAAATTATATCTCACTACTTCCATCCTACCAAACAAGTTTTTAATCTCACCTCCAATTCTACTTCCACTTCCACTTTCAATTCCAATTCCACTTCCACTTCCAATTCCATCAAAATCAATTCCGCATACCAAACGAGGCATTAAGTAATCAAGAGATTCCATTGATCTACACGCAGACAAATACATATACATTACAAAGTTGAAGAGTCCTGATTTTAGCTTTGCGACACTCGCAATTCAAATTCCAGAGACAACCGAACTCATCATCCGCAATCACTTCCTGCCAGTTTGTGTTTTCCATCTTTCTTTGAATTTTCTCTTTGTTAATTGTTATCCTTCTTCCCTTCCAATCACTTGCCATTTTCATTTCACTTGTCTGTCCATTGATTAATAGTGGTGTTTTGTTCTTCTAATTTGGGGGAACAAAACAAAACACACTAGAAAAATAAAAAGAAATTATTCTGCATCTTCGAACAAGTTTGTGTTCTATTTCCTTCCTGTGTCTCTTCACCCTATATTCTTCCTTTCTATTCTTCCTTTTTGTCGTTAAAAAAAATGGCTTTGCTATTGAAGGAACCCTTTTGAGAATTATTTTCTTGTATTTGAATTATTTTTTATTATAATTTCTATTGATCATTGTGATCGTTGTTGTTCTTCTCCTTCTTGTTTGGGGGAAAAAACACAGAAAAAATTGTTTTCAAATATTCCTTCTGGTTTGTACTTCGAACCATTCCTTTTTCTCTGTATTTAAATTCTTCATTTGATTTTTCTCTCTACCGTTGTTTTTCTCTTAGTTCATTTTCTTTAAAAAAAAACCCAAGAAAAGAAAAAGAGCAAAAGGAGGCTTCTACATCAAAGGAATTGCAGCACATAGAAATATCCAAGAGGTAAGGATTTGTACTCCATGAGGTTTATGAATTGTGTTTGCATATTGTTTTACACACACAAACACACATCATCTTTTAAATTTTATATAACTTATTTTTATTTCTTAGATTTTGGTTGGTCACGTGAAGCATACTTGAAGCTTTCAATTCTTATTATTCCAGGTTATTAGTACCTACGTAAGTGTTAATCATAAACTTTATTCATTTAATCATAAAGCATAGTGGGTTATGTTATCTGTATTATCTATCATTCGTGGCTCTTTATATGTTTTATATATTTTATTATGAAAAAAAGATGATGAGACAGGTCGCCGTAAAAAAGATGTCGCCGTAGGGACTATTACTGAAAGTATTGACAGAGACATAAATAAGACATTGCTAAACGTAACTTTGGCAGCAATTATTAAGAAAGTATATTATTTTAATATAATTGTTCGTAACTTCGTTGGCAGCAACATTCTGTTGCTGTTGAAATTATACTGTGTGTGATTGGGAATTTCGTTGGAAGAACGGAATTTACAGATTAAGATGATTTTTATGGATTTCAAGATGGTTTTATCTACGTAAATGTGTCGGTTGAAAAAAATGGCTTCCTGAACAAGTCGACTTTCAACAGCAATTTTTCTGTTCCCGTTGCAAGTTGTCGCAATTTTTAAGAAATTACGCTAACAACAGTCATTCTCATATCATCAACACCTTCAGCAGTAACCTTTGTCGCCACCTCGCTTTACCAAATTGGCTCCTTAATTGAGACCTCTCTGTTGTGTGTCCATGCGTCTTACCATTGAGCTCGGGAAAACCCATACATGATTATAGCAAAATTCTATGTATAATGTAAAACAAAACAGACACACAAACAAAATAAACTATAATTTAATTACATACGTATCTTAAATATTAAATATTATAAAATATCATTTCTGTTATTAATATTATTTTTATTTTTATAATATATCTATATATATAATTTATATATATCTTCATTAACGTGTATGTATTAATATAATATCTATAATATTATTTTGGAATAAATTAAAATATTAAGAAAATTAATATACTACTATTAATTTAATATACCAATTTTTATTTATTTAATTAAACAGTTATTATACAAATATTTTCTAATATACGAAATTAAACAACAATTGTGTAAGATGATAAAAAAGAATACCAATTATAGAGTAAATCATAAATATTGATAATTTTTATAAACATTTTACTTATAGTTTAAAATAGTTTTAACAAACCACTTGAGTTCATATACTTTATACATGCAGATTATGGTGGGATTATACACATATATGTGAATGGTTGGCTTTTCCATTGGTCAATCATCACCAAATTTTGTCTTCTTCAATTTTGAACATGAGAAAGAAAGAAATTATAGGGGATGATGCATGCATACATAAACACCATATTAAATTTGTAGAACAATTGTTTTAAACATAAAATATATGAGAATAGGCAAGGAAAGTGGCGTGTAAACTGGGTTTTCCTTTTTCCTTTATTGTTGATTCTCAAGGTTTCAGAGGGGGTCTATGGTTGTTATGGAAGGAGGAGGCTACACAGTTCGGGTTGTAGGGAGCTCTGATCAGTGTGTCCACCTTGAAGTGAATTTGAATGGGACTCATCTCTACATTACCAGCGTGTATGCTAGTCCCAATGTTGCTAAACGAAGTGTGTTGTGGAGAGACCTGGATGAATTTGGAGGGACAGTGAATGGTCCTTGGTGTGTGGGAGGGGATTTCAATAGTATTCTATACAGTACGAGAGACGTTCACGGGGGAGAAGCCATGCAACCATAGACCGCGATTTCAGCGCTTGGTTCCAGGATTCGGGGCTATGTCACGTTCACACGATTGGACCTGTTTATACATGGAGCAGGGAAGGTTGTGAGAGCAAACTAGATAGAGTACTTATCAATAATGCTTTTCTCGAAAGATTTCCAGATGCCGAGGCAGTAGTGCTATATAACTTTAAATCTGATCATAAACCACTATTGGTACGTTCAGACCATCATACGAAGCATTCAAAGCGTGACCGTCCTTTTAGATTTGAGGCTGCATGGCTGCTACATGATGGTTTCAGTGCCTTCATGGATTCTACATGGGTACCGGAGCTATCGTGGCTAGACAATGTGAAGCTATTTACTGAGGAGGTGGGGACGTGGCGTAATGATGTGTTTGGACATCTGGGGCATAGAAAGCAGCGGGTTCTAAGCAGGTTGGATGGCATCACAAGAAGCTTAGCAGACCAAGTCCCTTCTTTATCAATCATTAATCTTCAGAAAGAATTATGGATTGAATTGGAGGGAATTATCTTACAGGAGGATATTATGTGGGCCCAAAAATCCAGATGCGAGTGGTTTTCCTTAGGGGATAAAAATTCCCGATACTTCCACAGAAGAGCTAATGCCAGAAGGAAGATAAATAAGGTGGAAGCCATTAGAAATGAAGTGGGGGAATGGTTATATGATCAGGATGATATTAAAGCGGCCTCAGTTAGTTATTACCGCTCTTTATTTAGGGAGGATAATGCAGGTGGTTGTGCCTTGCACACTAAAGTTTGCTTTCCTTCTTTACCCCATGCAGATTTGAGTGATCTAGGAAAGCACGTTTCAAGAATTGAGGTGGACCAAGCCATTCATAGCATGGGGCCTTTGAATGCTCCTGGGCCGGATGGGTTAAATGCCCTCTTCTTCCAATCTCAGTGGCCCCTAATAAATAACACGGTGGTTAATTTTATCAACAAACTCTTAGAGAACCCACAGGATATCAAGGATATTAACAAAACTTTACTGGTTTTAATTCCAAAGGTCCCTCATCCAGAAGTGTTGAAAGATTTCCGCCCCATTAGCCTTTGTAACGTTATCTACAAACTGTTGACAAAGATCATCGCCAACCGTTTGAAACCTAGTCTTGACTTGGTAATTTCTCCTAATCAATGCAGTTTCGTTCCGGGAAGGCTAAGCTCGGATAATATTATAGTAGCTCAAGAGGTTATACACTCCATGAAAACTATGAAAGGCAAGCGAGGCTTTATGGCGGTCAAGATAGACCTTGAGAAAGCTTATGACCGAATCAGATGGAACTTTGTTACTCAATGCTTACGTGAGCTTTGCATTCCGGAAAACCTGGTACAGGTAATCGAATAATGCATCTCTTCTGTAAACATGCAACTTTTATGGAATGGCAGTAAAACAGAGTCATTCTCTCCGTCACGTGGCATCAGTCAAGGGGACCCCTTGTCTCCTTATTTGTTCGTCATTTGCATGGAGAAATTATCTCACTTAATTCAGGAGCAGGTTGCAGATGGGGAGTGGCGTCCTATTCGCCTAAGCAAGAAGGGTCCCCCGATTTCTCATTTATTCTTTGCAGATGATTTGGTGATCTTTGCAGAAGCCAGGGTAGATCAGGTTCAAGTTATAAACACATGTCTGCAAACCTTTTGCCAAGCATCTGGTCAAAAGGTTAACGCTTCAAAAACCAGGGTATTCTTCTCCCGTAACGTGGATCATACCGTCAAAGCTCAAATTAGTGATTGCCTGGGTTTCCCGATGGAGGCAGATTTGGGTAAATACCTAGGGGTACTACTGCATCATGGAAGAGTCACCAAGTCTACCTATCAATTTGTAGTTGATAAAGTAAGACAGCGGTTGACAAGTTGGAAATGTAACTCTTTATCATTTGCAGGGAGAAACACGTTGGTTAAGTCTGTGGCTATGGCTATTCCGAATCATGTTATGCAGACAGCTCTAATCCCTGCAGCCACGTGCACAGAGATAGATAAAAGTGCCGTGCGTTTCTTTGGGGGTCAACGGCGTATAAAAGGAAAGCCCACCTTGTAGTATGGGACCGTGTTTGCTTTTTGAAGAAGCATGGGGGTCCAGTGGCGGAGCCACGTTTGGGTGAGGGTGGGCAATTGCCCCCACTCAATTTTTGGGGTATATGTAAATGCTTGTTAGATTTTTATTTTGCACCCACTGAGTTTTAATATTTGAACCCACTCAAATTATTTACACTTGTAAGCTTGTTGTCATTTGTTTGAAAATAAAAAATTGCCCCTACTGGTCCAGGGTCCTGGCTCCGCCACTGTGGGGGTCTGGGATTGAGACAATCTTCTGCACAAAACAAGGCTTTTATGATGAAGATTGGGGTTTTGTATCGAGACGTGAAGCCCTTTGGTCCCGTGTGGTTCGGAGTAAATACCGTTGTGGGAATGACCTTCTTCCGGTCATTAACATGAAAAAACCGGGATCTAGACTTTGGAGTGGGATTAAGGCAACATGGCATCATGTTATTAGTGGGCTGGAGGTAGTTCAACATCAGGGGGAGAATAGAGCTAGATGGAAATTGGAGAAAGGAGGGCAGTTTACGGTCAGCTCAGCCTATGAGCATATAACAGGAAATACCTCTCAAGGAGTGAGATCAATGGACAAGGTCTGGAAGCTTAATACTCCATAAAGATGTAAAACACATCTTTGGCTCACATGGCATGATAGGCTATTGACTAATGTGTCTCTTTGCAACCGCGGACTCAGCAACCACGAAGGGTGCAAATATTGTCCTGTGCATCGAGAAACAACTCTTCACGCCCTACGTGACTGTGAGAGGGCAAAAGAGTTGTG
This sequence comes from Vachellia pachyceras, assembly GCA_025593235.1. Taxonomy (NCBI): domain Eukaryota; kingdom Viridiplantae; phylum Streptophyta; class Magnoliopsida; order Fabales; family Fabaceae; genus Vachellia; species Vachellia pachyceras. The sequence continues at coordinate 8,888 of JANTPZ010038097.1, forward strand.
GTTGAGCATAGGCATACCGAATGAGTGCAGTGAATTTTGGAACTGTGATCTTCATGAATGGATAGCTAGTAATGTTATCAATGGCCGAAAGAATTTTCTTGGCCACTGGAACGACATTTTTGGCATAGTTTGCTGGCTTATCTGGAGGCGGAGGAACGAATTGGTTCACCAAGAAGTTAGAACAAGCATGTGGGAAGGCTTAGCTGAGGTTAAAGGGATTTTGAGCTGTATGCAGCTCGCTAAATCACTCCTGGGGAAGCCTCCGAGAACTGTTTTGACAAAGACAGGGGTAGGACCGACAGCTTCTTCATCCATAAACGTGTATGTTGATGGCTCGTTCTCTTTTAAGTCACAGGCGGCAGGGTGTGGCGGTGTGTTTCGTTCCGAGAACGGCGTGATCGTCGAAGCCTTTATGTGTAGTGTACCAGGTACGACCAGTTTCGAGGCCGAACTTTAGGGCTGTATCTGGGGTTTGCGCAGAGCTTGCGAGAAGGGTTTTCGGAAGGTGAGGATTTTCTGTGACGCATCAGAGGTGTTAGTTTGGGTGGAGCACAAGAACATAGACCTGCACAAGGATGGCGAACTTATCAGGGTGCTCCACGAATTGACGAAACGAGATTGGGAAATTCAGTTCCACCTGATCCATAGGGAGGAAAATAAGGAAGCCGACTGTCTGGCCAAACGCGCGTTGCAATTTAATTCTGGGCTTCAGGTTTTGTCGAAGGCGCAGTCCGAGAACCTATTATTATCTTCTGCAATTACGTAGTCTAACGTTTAGTGCTGTCTAGCTTTAGTTGTTTTGTTTCTTTGTAATTTCCTTTCCTATTTATAAAAAAAAACTGATTTCCTCGTTTAATTTATTTTTATCAACAACATATTTAATATTATGATATGTTACATATTAAATTTAAATAAAAAATTATATTATTTTTAATAAGAAAATTGCTAATCAATTTTTTTTTAGTGTCTTGCCTTTAGTGGCGATGGATAAGGTCTTGCTTTAATTGGCAACTAAAAAAATCATAACTGAAATTGAAAAAATTGCCTATAAAAGTCTAACCTTCAACGGATTTTAAAAACAAGAAAGTCTAACCTTCATAATCGTCATTGGAAGTCTCGCAGGGAGGTCGATATAGTTTAGCTTTCCATATCCATAAAGTTCCTTGTTAATCTCTCACTATGAAAACAAGAATTACTTATAAGTCTTTAGGTTTTTAAGTCAACGGTCAAAATAGGTTGGTAAAAACTATATTTTAGAAAAATATCTACCAACCTAGAATTGACGTAATGATTGAGATTTTATTTAAATTGAATAATTAAAGGCATTTTCTTATATTTTAAAAAAATGACTTTTTTTAACTTTTTAAACGGTTTAAAAACAATTTATTATATCTATAAAAAGTAAGAGTTCTTTTACATTTGATTTTTTACTCGAATCTTTGAGGACACTAAAAAGAACTTATTTGAAATAGCTACCAAAATCTTCGTGAATTTAAGAGTGGACCTAAGTGTTATTTACATAAATTATGAAAGTTGTTTTATAAATTTAAAAGGATGACATGAAAATTTAAGAAGTTGGATGTTTTTCATATAATTATTACCTAAATTTTAGATTATTATATGAAACGTGATTAATTAATTTTAAAATGCTGCATTTTAATATTAATAATTTAATACTACAATAGAGAAAGTAAAAAAAATATGTTGTGTAAAATCAAATTTAAACTATTCAAAATTGATGTGATGGTTATAAATAGGTACGATGTGGGAGATTCCTCTTCTTGGGAATACATAGCACGCATGAGTTATGGGGAATACAAGTCTCTTATTTGATATGAGTGTAGTTTTTGCTTAGAGCAATTTTGGCATCCTATTTTAAATTTAGATTTTGTTATAAAATATAAATTTTATTTTAAAATCTAGATTTTATTCAAATACTTATATTTTTTAAAATCTAGATTTTGTAAAAAAATCTATATTTTAAATCTAGATTTTAAAAAGTCATTTTTTATCTAATTACACTCTCTTTATCTTTCTTCTTTCCTACTTATTTTTTTTTTCTTCAACTCCGTAAAAGTTAATAATTTTTTAAACACAACCCCCTCAAAAATCTATGTTTTTCCTTAATCATAGGTCTTCAGAATCAAGGCCGGAAACATTCCTTTTAATGTGCCTTTTCTGAAGATTGAAAAGACAACCACCCAATGTTGATTAAAAAAAAAAAAAGACAATGACCAATTGTACGGTAAATTTGAAAATCCCTGTAAACTACCTTTTGAATTTCTAAATTCTAAAAAGGTGACTCCAATACCACGGTTTTAGATTCCTACTTAAAAATCAAATTTGGGGGGGGGTTAATCAAAATACAGGTTTTGTACAATTTTGTCCCTTACTTAAAAAAAAGACCTATGAGATTCATGAATGGTATTACGCAATTTGTTAAATTCATTTAACAATTTTTTATTTTCATAAAATATTATCCAATTGTGTTAACATCTATAGGTATTTAACATATCAACCATGGTAGTTAATGATATCACTCCTTTTAAATTAAAGTGTAGTTAATTTGATAAATTTGACTTAATTGTTTAAATTTCCCAAAGTGTTTTACATATCATAAGTGATAGTCAATAACATTACAATTTATTATAATTGTTATATCAGTTGCCAACCCCTTTAGAAGTGCAGTGAATATCAGAATTTAGAGGGAGAAGAATAGAGAAATGAGAGAAAGAGCATTTTTGTCTTTTCGTTCAAATTTTAAAATTTCAGTATCCTATTTTCTCCCCAATATATCATTTTACATATTGACATCATCTTCATGAAATTTTATAATCCATGTGGCCTTTCTTAGGGATTTTCCCTAAAATTTATCACATCACTAAAAACAAAAATATTTTTGGTCCTAGGCAGATCATGGTAGATGTAGTTGAAACATAAATATATGATAGTGAAGTGGATAGTCCCTAATATATTGTATCACATGTTAGATGACAACAATTGTAGAAGGCGTGACCACACATGTAGCCGAATCATTGGCCGATAAGGCAATAGAGGAACTCAAATATTTGTGTTGTTACAAGAACTATGTTGACGGCTTCAAAGATGGAAGGAAAGATTTGAGTGCAAGAAGAGACAAAGTGCATATAGATATTCAAGAAGCCAAAGAAAGAGGTCAGACTGAGATTGAGAGTGAAGTTAGGCTGTGGTTAGATAGAGCCAATGGTCTGATAGAAGAAGAATGCACAGAAGGGAAGAAGAAATGGTTTAGTTTGGTTCCTAATTGCTTTTGGATGTACAAGCGAGGCAAGGACTTGGAAGGCAAGAAGCAGAGGATTAAACAACTCTTGGAACAAAGTAATAACTTCCCTCGTGTTGCTCGTTCAACTGGGCCTCCAGGCATCGAGTTCTATTCTTCTGGAAAATTTATGCATTTTCACGATAGAAAGTTGAAATTTGAGGAACTTAAGGAAGCATTGAAGGATGACAATAGGTTTATGATTGGACTGTATGAGATGGGGGGAACAGGCAAAACCACAATGGCGATACAAGTAGGCAAAGAAGTTTCAGAATCAAAGTTGTTTAATAAAGTCATATTCAGTATTGTCTCAAAGGATGCAAACTTGAAAGACGTTCGAGAAAACATTGCAAAGAACTTAAATTATCCTTTAAATGAAGGAAATAATAATTCTGCGCAAGCAAAGGAATTGTGGAAAAGAATATCAGAAGGTGGAGAGAAGGTACTAATAATACTAGATGATGTGTGGAGAAAACTTGAACTTAAAGATATAGGAATTCCTAAAGGCCGTCATCCCAAGGGTGGTTACTGTTATATTTTGCTGACCACACGTCATCGGAACGTTTGTATAGATATGGAATGTGATAAGACTATTCAACTTGAAGTTTTAAATGACATGGATGCCCTTGATCTTTGCCTATTTTACGCTGGCATGAGCACAGATAGTTCTTCCAAAGGTTTTAAGGGTGTGGCGTTAGGTATTGTGAAGGAGTGTGGAAGATTACCAGTTGCAATTGGTGCCGTGGCTAGAGCACTGAAGTCTAGGACTCTTAAAGAATGGGAGGAGGGTTTGGGAAGATTACGGAATCCTGGGCCGATTCATGATGTTAATGAATATTTAAAAGAGGCTTATAATTCTTTGAGATTAAGCTATGATTATCTCAAGAATCCAAAGGCCAAACAGCTCTTCTTCTTGTGCTCTCTCTTCCTAGAAGATTATGAAATACCTATAGAACTCTTAACTAGAATTGCTATAGGCTTAGGGCTTTGTGAAGAAGTTAACAAATACTCTGTCGCAAGAATGCGTTTCACTCCAATTAAAAATGAGCTCATAGATTCCAGTTTACTGATAAAAGCTCAGAATGAATCTGTAAAAATGCATGACTTGGTCCGAGAAGTGGCTTTGTGGATTGGAAACAAACAGGTTCAAGTGGCCATGGATTCTAACACATCTTTAATGGAGGGCATCCAATATTCATCTTGGAACTTAAGTGACTTTCCGAACCATTTTGATAGTAGAAAACATGAGGTTCTTTTGGCTTCGATAAACAATGCAGAGTCTCCAATAATGGAAGTTCCATAAATGGTATCTTTGAAGGGATGGATAACCTTAGAATTTTGGCTTTAATGAATTGGTCAGTAAGAGTTCAACCTTCAACTGATTTGCTATTTCAATCACCTCTGTCATTGATAAATATTCGAACTTTAGTAATGCGAAAATTTGACTTGCGAGATATATCTAGTTTGGTACAGTTAAAAAGCCTTGAGTGTCTTGAATTGCGCAAATGTTCAATCATTGAACTGCCAAACAAAATTGGAGAACTCCAAAAGTTGAGACTATTGGAGATGGCACAATGTATGATTCAAAGAAATAACCCTTTTGAAGTGATTGGAAGTTGCTTGAAATTAGAGGAGTTGTATTATGTTTCAAATTCTATTGATTAAAGTGGCCATGAATCACAAGCTCAAATTACAACTTTTCCTAAATTAGAAAGGTATGATATAGCAGGTTGGCGCTGGCATTCAGATGTTTCAATATCAACTAGACTTTTTGATTCAAATTGCAAAGTAAACTTCTCCAATGAAATATTTAAATTCCTCTCTTCAAGGGCAGAAGTTTTGGAGTTAAATAATGACCATTATGATAATAGAGGATGGACAAATATTGTCCCTGACATTGTATCTGTACAAGATGACAATATGGAAGATCACTTGATTCGGCTTTCTTTGGGATACATGCGTGACATAAAATGCCTAATCTGTACAAATTATCTTCGATCTGATATGGCTATCTTCTCCAAATTGGTTGAACTTGAGCTAAAGTCCCTTAACTGCATAGAACTATGTTGTGGTCATTATCCTATTGACTTTCTGAAGCAGCTGAAGAAGCTGAAGTTATCATCTTGTCCAAAACTGAAAGGCATGTTATTCGATGACAAGCTACAGCTGTGTAATCTTAAGTCCACAGAATTATATGATTGTCCAGTGACATGCCTTTTTCATCCATCCACGGCACAAAGTCTAAAGCAGCTAGAAACATTGGAAATTAGGAAATGCATCTATTTCAAATATGTAGTGGTGGAGACAATGGATGATCACCGTCCAAATCAAAAGAGTCATGACTCAATGTTCCCAAAATTGAAACATCTCCAACTCCAAGGATGTCATGAATTAGAATTTATAGTGCCAATACGCCTTTGCAATGACCTTCCACTATTAGAAGGTATGAGGATTGGTGTTTGTAAGACGCTAAAATACATATTTGGGCAACATTCAGAGGAGAGAGATTTGCCCCCAGAGAATTTAAGGATTTACAATCTATGGAGATCATGAAGGCTGAAAAGTTGACGCATGTGTTTGGAAAATGTCATGCTGATGACCGGGATCATAATGTTGTGGTTGATCTTTATCTTCCAGCTCTGAAAAATCTACGCCTTGATCACTTACCAAATATGGTTAGTATTTGTGCTAAAAGGTATTATATTGAGGGAGTCTATCCTGAATATACTAGTTTGAAAGGATGTGGTTTGGAAACTTTGATAGACTTATCGGTTGTTGGGCAAAGAAGACAAGAAGATCTCTCAAGGACAAAAGTAAGGCCCTTTCCATCCTTTATTTTTTGCCGTTAATTTATGATTGATCAACTAAAAAAATTCATTAATACTAATATACCTTGATGATTTGTATATACCCACAGGACTTATCTCATGAGCAGAAAAGTAAACCACTTACCCCTGAATTCAAGGACAAGATCTTTCAAAATCTTTCCTTTCTAATCATCCAAGGATGCAAAATGTTGAAATCTATTTTCTCTACATCTACCTCAAGAACGTTACAAAAACTGAAAAAGTTAGAGGTATCAGAATGTGAAGAGCTAGTGAGCATAATTGAGGATGTAGAAGAGATTAAGAGAAATAATCCTATGGCTCCCCATCAGCAAGTGAGCTTCCCAGAGCTACGTGCAATTGTAGTGAAGAACTGCAAAAGCATGAAATGCTTGTTCTCTATATCATCATGTGGTAAGTTTCCAAGGCTCTTGTATGTGAATATAGAAGATGCCCCTCAGCTTCTGCAAGGATTCGGATGGAACCAGGGAGAGGAAAAAAACCTGGCCATGAAGGATGTGTTTCCAAGACTACTTGCAATTAGACTGGTGAACCTACCAACTTTTAATACTATATGTCAAGGAATTGATTTTCAAACTGTGGGTACTCTTCATGTAATTCAATGTCCAAATACTTCTGTATCACCAAAGTGGTTATCACTAAAGAGGAACGTGAAATGTGAGTATTCGCTTGCGTAATTCATGACAACTACTAATTGCTATACATTCTGTTCTCACAATAATGGGGTTGTTTTATTTTGGCAGTACGAATGTTACGAAGTGCGTTACGAAGTGCGCTTCCGCTTCTAAGCATTGAAGATGAAGACATCAACTACCAAATAGATGTTGCGGACTGGTATTTTGAGGTTAGTATCAAACTTGTGAAAATAGCATAATCAACTGAAACTTGAAAGAGGGGGAAGTTTGGGAGATGGCTGAATCACAATTTTTTTACACCAAGCTTAAAGAAAAGCCAAATTCGCCAATACATGAATAAAAATTTATGTCACTATACCAACAAGTGGTTGGTTGAAGGGGTAGCGGCATTATCCCTTTAAAGAAGACAATATAAATTTGCTTATTAGGAAACACACTTGTTGTAACTTGTAAGAGAAGAAAACACTTTGTAATATGTGCTTCAAGCCTCGGAAGGAATTATTAGTCTTAATTTTCAAACTCAAAGTGATTTAGAGACACCCTTGTAATTCACCAAAAAAAAATTCTCTCACTGCTAAATATGGTAAAAATGCATTGCATTCACCACTTTTTCCTATTTTCTGGACTAACATTGCAATCTTTATTAATTACTTCAACTCACTGCTATCTTTATATCATTGTTCTGTGGAATGAGAGGATTCTCTTGAGAGAAACATGACAATTACCAATATCAAAACAGAACAATAATTCTCCAAATCCAGCAAAATTGTGCGTATTATACTTTTTTTCTAGTCATGCAGACTTACGCTCTAATATATATCTTCTATTATTGTTCAGGATAAAGAAGCAATTAAGAGATCACAAAAAGATCATGGAAAGAACTCAACACTGAACCAACAAAATAATGGTTCAACAATTTCTGAAACCGTACGTATATTATCCTTCTTTATATATATCTCAGTAGACTTAATCAACTAGCTATTGTTTTCCCTTTTACCTCATTGCCTTATTCATTCATATTTCCTTGTATGTTTTGTGATTGTTTAGAATGAAGCGGCATCTAAGGAGATAATTGAAGAAGACTCCACAGTGATATCAATAAATCTAAATTCGTTTTATTTTTTTATCATTAACTAATATTATCTCTCGTCCTTAATATAAGAGCACGTTGACCTTTTTTTAGAGATTAAAGAAGCTAATTAATGAAAATATTTATCATCTTCAATGTAATTTATCTGATTTGTAAACTGATATATAATCTAATGATTTACATAAATATTTCAAAATATGTTATAATTAAGTAATTTATTTATTTTAATCATCCAAAAAAGTTAACCGACTCTTTTAATAAGGATCGGTGGTAGTATATGATATGCCTTTTAATTATTTTAGCCTTTTCACTAACTTATTCAATTTTATGCTACCCAAAAGATTGCAATGGAAACAATAGATCTAAGTGTTTCAATATGGTTATAGATTAGATGAAGCTAGAAAATCATATCAAATAGTGAATTTAGATGAAAAGATGTAACCTTCAACCGCTTTTTTTCATTATTTAGGTTCATAAAGAAGCTGAGATCTGAGATAATCATATTGAATCCACAATTATTATAAAAAAAAGGACCCGATCATATGCATTCTCCTAATTACAAAATGCTAATGAACATCATGCAAAAGATTATATTATATATAATTCTAAACTACTTAGACTTAGGTATATTATTATATTATATATCACTTTAAATCAATTTGGATGAAAACGACAAATATATTAGTTAATTAACTTATTTAATATAAAAAACTCAATTGTAACTTATATGGCTAAAGTATACTTTTAGTCTTTTATGTTTGGTTCAAGTTTCATTTTAATTCTTTAAGTTTAAAAAGTGCACTTTTAGTCCTTCAAACCTAACGCCATTAGTTTTTGGGAAATTACCAACTTATCAAATTTAATTGATTCTTGTGCAATAAAATGTTAAAAAAACATACTCACTTTTTAATTTTAATTTAATAATATAATAAATTTGATATTTTAAGTTGTGTAAAATAAAAAAAATTAAAATAATGGCGTCAAGTTTAATGAGTCAACAATTTCCGTTAAGAGAGACTAACGGCGTTAAGTTTGAGGGACTGAAAGTGTACTTTTTAAACTTAAAGGACTAAAGTGAAACTTGACTCAAACATAAAAGACTAAAAGTATACTTTAGCCATCTTATATTAAGAAACCGAGTTATTATGTTATTGTGTATTAAATATTAAGCTTTCATATATCATTTGGTGTTGAGCAGGATCTGAAAGGAACATTTGGAGAAGGTTCTTCTTTAGAGAAATATGACAAAACAGGTTCATCAACTCCTTCTAAGGTCAGCATAGCCTGCTGCATTCATTTTAGCTTTAAATACATGTCGTGTTGTTCTTTTATTCCATTTATTTTATTTGGAGTTAGGTGGAAAGGAATCAATGGATTATGGTTATTAATAACAAGAAAACTTAGTTCTTCTTCTCTTTATACATTTTTATTGATGTTTAGAGCGAAGAAGTATTAAAGGAGACTGCTAAACAAGAGGCCCCAACACACAAACAGAATATTAATTTGCCAAAGTTTACAAAGGTATGTACATTATGCTTTTCTATAATAAGGACTTGTACTGACAACCGGCCAGTTTCTCTTTCTATTCATGTATGATATGCTTCTTAACTATTTCAAGCTTTTTAGCATCTTACTCATATCTTATGGGCTACATAGAGTACCCCCAATTGAAAATGTTAAAATGTTAAGGGTTATTCTTCTAGATCTCTATCATCTAATTATAACGTGGTAAGGATTATTCTTTAATTAATATTTTCACTAATATAAGTGGAAATGTTTTGTAATAGTAAAAATTTTGTATTTCACTCAGATTTTTCCTTGATTAATAAATGATTTTCTTCTGAGTTAATTTAACTTCTTTAGCAACTTTCTACTACAAGCTCCAATAGGGTAAGAGTCTTTTCACAACAAATGCTTTGACACTTGTATGTATTTATTGAGCATCTATTATTCCTTAGAAAATAAATATCCACATGTAAGAATTTATAGTATTTACTGATATTTGTATATGTTCATGTAGGACGATTTGGGTCGCAAAGCTCGTCCCAAATGTAGGTTTGTTTCATTCGCTTTTGTATTAAATATAATCACTTGGCTCTTATTTATTCCATTGCTTAGGAGTCATGTGAAAGGGAATCAAAGGGTGATCGAGAAGCATTTGGAGAAGCTACAAGTCTTAAAGAACCTACCAATGACCTCTTCACCAAAGAAACATCCAAGAAAGTTGAATTCGCAATTTCACCTTCTACTTCCACGACTACTACGGAAAAAACCTCTCTACTGGTAAATATATAATTACATTTTCTTTCCATTTCCCTCTATATTGATTTTTTTCAATATTGATATTTTATTGATTTTCTCTGAGATTAATTTTTCTGGCTTGATGGTCTTAGGACCCTTCAATCTCTACTCCTGACAAACCTCAAATAGCAACTCCAATTACTCACACAGAATCACAGAGCTCACAATCAGACCCATTTGATATTTCTATAACTACTGAATATCCACAAGTACGTAATAAGTTTAAGCAATGGTTTCTGCGATTTAAACTTTTTCTGCCTTTAAAATTTTTATGCACCTATTCTAAAATAAAGGTTACATCAAATTATATGAATTTGAAATTCCTTATAGCTTCCTTTTTAAATCAATACCTACATTTGTATACATGAAAAATCTTTGATACATGTGACTAAATGATGTTTGCTTCTTTTGATACACTCCAGGTTGAAATCACGGTCAATCATGAGACTCCCAATGACGTGGGAGAAATTAAGTTTGAGTAGAAGAAGTCTCAAGTATCTGATGAACATGATCTGATGAGGTTGTTCCAAATAATGAAGGTGGGTGCTGATATGGAAGCTGACGTCATGCCTAATTTATATCATTGCTGATCTTCAACATGATAAAGTGGTGAGCAAGGCTTTTGCTGACTTGGAAGGCTCATTGAAGATGAGCTTGGTGAGATAGCTTGCTCTGAAGGAAGCAAACTTCGCCTTGAGAATTCTCTCAACATATTGTCGTCTCATTGTTCTGAAGATGAAGCTCCCTCTCATGGCTTTCAAGTCACAATTCACTCTCTGCAACAGGAAATCCAAACTCTTCTTTCTTTAACCGTGCCTCTGCCACCATTGACGCATTCACCAAGCTTGAACAAACGGAGAAGCTTATTACTGAACAACGCTCAAAACGAGAGAAGGACGCCAAAATTCTTTTATCGGACATTAACACCACCAAGGATTCTATTGTCCATGCTAAGAATCATGTGGCTGAGGCTCAGCTGAAGGAAACAGAGTTGAAGGAACATATCTCCAAGTTACGAGCTGAACTGCGTAACAAAGAAAAAGAAATCAAAGAGTGTCAGAGGATACTGTTATATCTTCAAGAATAGGAGAAGAAGAGTGTCTCTGACACCATAGGGCTCGCAATGGAGTTTCTGGCAATGGAGAGAGAGAGGTCCCACATGGTGGAAGATCGATTGAAAGCAAGGCAACAGCTGGAAAATATGGAAGCCAAGTGGTCTTCTTGTTTATTGAATTTGAAGAAAACGACAATGCTTCTAGGTGTCCATCTCAAACAGAAGCTTTGACCGCAGAATGTTGTTATAAAATAAAGTACTTAGATTATCGTGTATTCAAATTTATGAGTTGGGCTGTATATTTGAAGTGATATACACTATATATTGGTTCTAAGTGATTTGTTGTTTAGTTGTCACAAAAACAATCAAAAAGAAAAAGAAAAAGAGAGTGCGTGGTTAATAATCGTTGAAGACCAGTTGCTGTACATTTGATTAGGTCACAGTGGAGCTTTTCTGGAGATAGTTTTTTATCTCTCATGTGTAGCTTTTCTGTTTTAGTTTGCTCGTGTTTGCAAGTGTAAATGTGCTTGTCATTTTTCCACAAACTGAACCAACAAAGAGATACATGGCAACACAGTTTCTAACCAAAAAGAATATTTGAACAAAACATTAACATAGCCAACACATTTATCACTTATCCCGATCGTAGCCTTCCTGCGCTCCCCTATTCTCTCCACGCGGAATGTTCCCTCGCTCTTCACCTTGCTTCTCCCAACGTTAAGTGTCACGGACTTACTCTTTTCTTGCCTGTGCGGCACTCATACACTCTCTTTCTAGTGACTAAGCTTTAGCCTACCCTTTAAGAGGTAGACAAGTATGCTTTGGTAAGAAAGAAGAGAACTCAAGTATTGAATACTTGAAAGGAGAATTGTATTTACTAGGAGAATGCTTTACACGTGTTGGAATCTTGGTTGCTTGGTTTGTTGGTTGCCTTGCCAAATAACCAAGGCCACCTATTTATAGCCTTCCCACCTCCTTAATGAATGGTGGAGATTCATTTGATCCTACGGCATACATTGCGCATCTAGAAAATTCTATACATGTCTAGAAATATCCTACATGTTCTAGATATTTCTACACTATTCTAGACAAGTCTTGAATAATTCTCCATGAGCTTCTAGAATGTTCTAGAGGCTTCCACAACATTCTAGAATCTTTTAGCGTCTTCCAGTGCCTTCTATAACATTCTAGAACATTCCAGAACATTCTAGTTCATTCTAGAACATTCCATCGTATTCTAGAACTTTTCAGAGAGTTTTAGATCCTTCTGTAGAGTTCAAGAACTTTCTCTAATGCTCTAGAATTCTCCACTAATATCTTCATTTTCTCAAGATAAATCTTAGTTTTAGGTGGTGAAATTTTGAACCTGTGACATCCTCCCCCACCTAATTGGGCGACGTCCTCGTCGCTTCCTCCCAATATGATCGAATCTTGTCTTCATAGTTCCATAAATATAGCTCGTGCTCCCAAGTTGACTCGGCCTCAGGCAATCCCTTCCAACGCACTAAGTGCTCAATGTAGCTTCGGTGACTCCCTCGCCTTGGAATTACTCGATGCGCCAAAATCTCCTTTATATCATGGTCATGTGTAATGGTGACTACAGTAGGAGCCCTATTAGATTCACCCCTGCTTGGATCTTCCTTATCAGCATGATAAGGTTTTAAGAAACTTACATGAAACACAGGTGAACCTCGAGGTGAGATGGCAAAGTGATGCGATACGTGAGCTTCCAAACTCTTTTATCTACAGGAAATGGTCCTTCATACCTCCTAAGGAGTCCCTTATGAGCCTTACCATAGTTTCGGATGGTATGTGTAAGCAGCTTTACCTTGACTAAGTCTCCTTCTTCAAACTCCACATGCCTCCTTTTTGTGTCAGCCCATTTCTTCATTCTCTTTGCTCCTTCGTCAAACACGCCTTTTCTAGTTCAGACTTTTCTCACCATCCCTTAGAAAATAGGAAGGCACCAGGACTCCTCCCATGTATAAGAAGTTACCATAATATGGGGAGTTAAAGGTTGCTGACTTGTTGCTAACTCAAATGGACTAGCTCCCGTTGACTCGTTTCGCTGTAGGTTATACGAGAATTGGGCAATATCAAGTAGTTTTACCAAATCACGTTGGTTGGCACTGACAAAGTGACTTAAGTAAATCTCCAATAAAGCATTCACCCGCTCAGTTTGTCCATCGGTTTGCGGATGAAAGCTTGTAAAGAAGTTCAACTCAGAACCCAAAATCTTGAATAGCTCTGTCCAGAATCTCCCTATGAACCTTATGTCTCGCTCACGATCGATTTAGGAATACCCCAATACTTCACCACATACTTAAAGAAAATGCATCCTCAGCATTGTATTTCTTTGGCACCGGGATGAATACTCCATACTTGCTAAATCAATCGACCACTACAAGAATGTTGCCACATCCATCTACCATTGGCAACCCCACTATGAAGTCCATTGAGACACTTTCTGAGGGTCTCTCAGGGATAGGTAATGGCTCGAGTAATCCAGCAGGATGATTCTGCTCTACTTTATCTTGTTGGCAAACAAGACAAGTTTTCACATACAGTTCCACATCATCACGCATGTTTGGCCAATAGTAGGCTTGATCCACTAAGGCTTGCGTGCGATGTGTGCCTTGGTGTCCTGCCCACAAGGAGTCGTGACACTCCTTTATGATTTCTCTACGGAGGCCACCCCACTTTGGCATATAAAGTCTCCCTCTTTGGGCATAAATTATGTCATCCTCTAGCCAAAACATACGAGTCTTCCCTTGTTTAATTAACTCTATTAGGCTTTTGGCTTGGGGATCCTCTTCCATATCTGTCTTAAACTTCTCCAAGATAGGAAAGTTTGGTTGTGTAAGGGTAGCTAATTCAGCCTTACGACTTAAAGCATTCGCCATCAAATTGGCTTTGCCAGGTTTGTACTCCATCTTGTAGTCAAATTCGGCCAAGAAGTCTTGCCACCTTGCTTGCTTTGGGGAGAGCTTCTTTTGGTCTTGAAAGTAGCTAGTGGCCACATTATCTGTCTTCACCACGAACTTGGACCCCAGCAAGTAATGTCTCCAAGTTCGTAAGCAATGCACAACAGCGGTCATCTCCTTCTCTTGGACAGTATACCGCCGTTCAGTGTCATTAAGCTTTCGGCTTTCATAGCCAATGGGATGTCCTTCTTGCATTAGAACACCTCCAATAGCAAAATCAGAAGCATCAGTGTGTACCACAAATGCTTTAGTGAGTCAGGAAGTGCCAATACTGGTTCTTTTGTCACAGCTTGCTTTAAGGCATCGAACGCTTCTTGACACTTCTCATTCCAATCCCATGCTCGATTTTTCTTCAACAAGTCAGTCAAAGGTGCGGCTAGGGAGGAATAGCCAAAAATAAACCTTCAATAGTAGTTTACCAGACTAAGGAATGACCAAAACTCAGGAACTCTCCTCGACGGTTCCCATTCTTGAATGGCACGGATCTTTGCCTTATCCATGCGCAATTTTCCTTGTCCCACAATGTGCCCTAAGAATGCCACCTCTTCCTGTGCAAAGGAACACTTTTCCTTTTTCACATAAAGCTCGTTTTCCTTTAGGACTTGGAAAACTTCCCTTAAGTGATTTACATGTTCCTTTAATGTTTTACTATACACCACAATATCATCTAAGTACACTACGACAAAGTGGTCCAAGAAAAGTTGGAACACTTTGTTCATAAGTGTACAAAACGTAGCAGGTGCATTGGTTAGGCCAAAAGGCATAACTAAGAATTTGAAAGAGTCGTACCTTGTTACGCATGCAGTCTTTAGAATGTCTTCTTCAGCTATCCTCACTTGAATGTACCTTGACCTTAAGTCCAACTTGGAAACCACCTCGCTTGTCCAAGTTGATCAAACAAGTTAGCAATAAGTGGGATTGGATACTTGTTCTTCACAGTAATCTTGTTTAGCGCGCGGTAATCTACACATAATCGAAGTGAACCATCATGTTTCTTTTGGAATAAAATAGGGGCACCAAATGGAGCCTTTGATAGTCAAATGTACCCTGCATTCAACAGCTCATTAAGTTGCCTCCTTAATTCCTCAAGCTCAAGAGGAGCCATACGGTAAGGTATCGCAGCAGGGGGTCTTGCACCAGGCTCGAGCTCAATAACATGATCGACCTCCCTCTTAGGTGGAAGCTTCTTTGGCAACTCTTTGGGCATGATGTCTTGGTATTCATCCAAGAATTTCTCAATATCCTCTGGTACTTCAATCCTTACCTCCTTAGTCTCCTATTTAATGGCCATTAGAAAAGTAGGCTCGCCTTTCTTGAGCCCCTTGAAAAGTTGCATGGCAGAAAGTGTGGGTAATTGGCCCTCTTTTCCTCGTGATAAAGGTACCATACACGAATGTCCCTCCTCCAATATGCACATTGTGTTGGTGAAGGGCATCGGCACGGCCTTTACCTTGTCTATGAACTCCATGGAAAATACTATAGAATAATCATCCATAGGAACAACAGAAAAGTTAACAAGGCCAGACCACTCACCAAGGTTTATCTTGATGTTGCGAGCGATACCAAGGATGGGCTTTGGTTGTGAGTTCACTGCCTTTATCCATCCTTTTTCTTCAACATAAGTGATACCCAACCGCTTTGCTTCTTCCTCTTTGATGAAGTTGTTTATTGCTCCAGTGTCGACTAAGGCACACATGCCTTACCCACTGATCTTTACTTGCACGAACAATAATCCTTTCATCTCATACTTGGGCACATCAACATTAGCCTTAATGGAATTGAGGATATGGAGTGATCCCATACTTGTCTCTGCTTGTTGTCGAGTAGCTTGCTCCCTTTCTTCAATCATAGCTGAGAGTTGACTTCTTTTCGGACACTCTCAAGCCAAGTGTGGTCCTTCTCAAAACAAGCATTTAAGAGGTGGGTGCTTACCTCCTTTTTCATCCCTTTTCCCCTTGAAAGATCCTTCCTTATAGGTTGGCATCGAGCTTTCCTCTTTGTGTGGTTTGCTTCCTCCCCCACTATGGCCTTTGTTCCCCTTTGGCTTAGTAGTCTCACTTTTCTTGAATTCAATAAGGGATTTGGTAATAGCGATGATAGAAGCAAGTCTTGTGCACCTCTTCTTTCGATCTCCAACTTAGCCCAATTTTGTAAACCATCATAGAAAGCATAGAAAGCCTCCTTATCGGGGTAGTCAGGAATCTCTAAGAGTACTTCAGAAAATTCTTTCACATACTCTCGGATGCTACCCTTTTGGGTAAGTTGCCTCAGTTTTGCTTGAGCTTCTTTCTCTAGATTCTCAGGATAGAATTACTGCTTTAGCTCTTTTTTGAATTCTTCCCAAGTAACGATGGTACAGATTCTCTTTTCGATTTCACCATGCCTACGACGCCACCATAGCATCGCAGTGTCTTCCAGATAAAGTGAGGCATGGTCGATCTTCCTAGCATCCTCCATAACATTAGTGGCTCGAAAGTATTATTCTAAGATCCACAGGAAGTTATCTATCTTCTTTGCATTCCTAGCCCCTTTATACGCTTTGGGTTTAGGAATCTCCATTCTTAAAGGAATAGGAGTTGGGTCAGATGAGGCGGCTCCCACACTATGAGCAAGTGCCTTCTTAAGAAGCACTATCTCTTCCCTCATATTTCCCAACTCCACGTGCACCCCCTTAAGCTCATTTTTTAGAGCTTAATTCTCTTCTTTGAAGATAAGGATTTCACAAGAAAGAGAATTTGAAGAAGTCTCACATTGTTGTGAACACTTACCAGTAACCTCGTTCAGGGTTCCCAACATTTCCTCACGGAGCTCATCGACCCTTCCATCAAGCTCCTCTAGATGGGAGTCCACCTCCATGAAGTTATCCTCTTCATCAGCTACTGAAAGCTCTACCCTCATGAGCCTTGTGTCCACGTCCCCCATTTCCTTCCCTCCTTTGGAAGGTCCACGAGACTTCGACCTTACTCTCCTTTCTCCACCTTGTTCCTCACCACCAACACCACTAGCAAGAGTAGTCTCGCTGCTTGACATACTTGCTTAATGCTAGCTTTGGCCCTCGGACGAAACTTGGCTCTGATACCAGCTGTCACGGACTTACTCTTTTATTGCTCTGCGTCACTTAGACACTCTCTTTCTAGTGACTAAGTCAGCCTAAAACCCTTTTAAGATGTAGGCAAGTATGCTTTGGTAAGAAAGAAGAGAACTCAGGTATTGAATACTTGAAAGGAGAATTGTATTCACTAGGAGAATTGTAATATCCGCATATTGCGGTAATTGGAAATGAAGACTAAACCAATAGTCATGGGTTGAGTTAATGCCCATAGATATGGAAATATCAAAAGGAAAATACCTCTAGACAAGAATGATCATGATTGACTAGATCCCTAGTCGTAAGGATTTTAAGTAAGAATGACCCAAGGGTAAAACGGTCATTTGGCTAAATGACAAGAGTAAAATGGTCATTTTGATTAAAAAGGCCTAGGACATGAAATGTCATCAAATAATAAGGACATTTTGGTAATTTGGTCAAAAGT
>JANTPZ010038098.1:0-18510 GCA_025593235.1 Vachellia pachyceras
TAAATGATAATCATGCATGTTAATGTATGTGTTATTGACTTTTGCTATTGAGATTCCAAGAATCTCATTCTCCCCAAAAACACAACCTTCTAGGTCAAGGCTCAAGCAATGTCAAGCAAGGGAGGAAGAGACTTAAGGTGGGAGATCTTGTCTCAAATTGAAAGGAAATGCATGCTTGTAGTGCAAAAGCTTATATATAGAGAATTATGTTAATTTATGAGAATATGTTTGATGAACTCATACTATGCCATACCAAAGTTAAGTATATTGAAATATTGTGAATCATGTTAAATAATTATGTAGTTAAGTTATGTGAAAAAAAAGAAGGGAAAGAACAAGCATGTATAAAATAAGAAAAAGGATCCAACACCCTTACCAAATACTCAATTTGAGGTAACAACAAAACTGAGTAAATGGACTCCAAATTACATGAATTTTTTTCATAAATATACTACGTACACATTCCAAGATTTAAAATGTGATAAAGTTTGTTGGATTTAGATGTGTACACATATTTGTAGGTCCATCACAAACTATAATCTAAAAATATGAATATGAAATGGAAATGAGGGAAAATTCTTTTGAGTAAAATTTTTCCTTTCAAATCTCTCATACCAAACATGCCAGTAGTGTCCTTTTTCATTGAACCACTCATAATCTTATTATTGTTGATAGGTGGGAGATGATATGTGACCCCACAAAGTCTACGTAGTTTTAAAAAAAGTATGGCTCCATGTTACTCTGTTTGCCTCTGTTGTAGTTTTAAAGAAAATACAGGTGAACAGATGAAAGGCAAAGAAAGGCCAGCCCTATCAATTTCCAGCAGATGTCTGATTTTTTTAGTATATACTTCTTTTAATCTTTAATATAAGAGCAAATTAATTTTTTAAAATATTAATAAAATTAAATATATTACTTAAAAGTAATTATAACGAGTTAGTCTATAATCCTGTAAGTTAAGCGGAAAAAAGAAAGCAAAGTGAAAAGTTCAGCAAATTTCATAAGCCACGCGCGTGACCTTCAACAAAAGCCGTAGCTTCTTCAAATAACTTTCCTGTAATTTACAGAGGAAATTCTTTAACTTCTTGACCTCCCAGAAGAAGAAAATAGTATAATCCTGTAAGTTTATATAGGTCAAACCTAAAAATAATAATTATAATAGAAAAACAAAAAATTTAAATGATTACATGCTGTCTCAAAATTGTCAACGAAGCTCGCTCGAAGGTATTTTGCAATAATAAAAAGGTGGTCTCGCTGAAATACATGATATCCAGGTCGCTGAAATAAAAAGGTGGGCTTAAAGTTGCATAGAAATGTGAAACCAATTTCATCATGAAGCGCACAGAACTCAAGTAGAAGAGAAGCCTCATGCATTTTCTGAAATTTTCATGTAATCTTATTTGGAATTACTAGGATATGTTCCTTTGATGAACAGAGTCCACTCAATTAAATTGAACCCAACACAAACGCACACACGGTGCGCACGAGCAAAACGAATACGATAAACAACCTTAATGATTTACGAAAATGGTAGAGAACTTTAACAAAATTTACAGGACGGGAAGAATCATTTTCAGAAAATTTTCATTCTCTCTTCCACGAAATACTGCTGCATTTTTCATTGAAGAAGAGGAGAGCCAATGCTTCAGGCTTTGCCTATAAATAGAACAATTGTCATAAGCTGAAGGAAAAAGTAACACAAGAAGATTGAAATTAAATCCAAAAATATATAAGCGTTCTTGTTGTTGGTGGCTACGTGGTGGTTTAATTTTTAGCAAGATGACTTCGGGTCAGAAGAAGAATACTACTGGAGACGGTCTTGGTTATGGCTCTACGTATAATAATTCACAGAGCTCTTCAACTTCGAAGCAGGGAACTAAGGTTATTGTTGGAAACAGTCTTTGTTATCCCTCAACATATAATTCTCAGTTCTTCAAAGAATTCGATTTCAAAGGGAACGGCCAAGGTTATAGGAGACAGTCTTGGTTATGGTTCTTGAATGATTGCCGGTAATCAAAGTAAGTTTTCTTTTTTTACTTTTTCCCCCTTGAGTTAAGGTGTAAAAAATATCTATACATTGTTTTTCCCATAAAGTGCATTCAACACTTTATACTTTTAGGAAATGCAAAAATACTTATGAACATTTAACATGGAAGAAAAAAATTCAGAACCATTAAATATAATATAGCACTATTACATATGCAAAAAAAAATAGTGTGTGTCCCATCATAAAAAAGTAAATGAGTGTTTCGCTCTATTTAAGGATAAAGGTGCAAAAATACTCGTTACTTTTTTCAAAAAAAAAATTCATTCAACATCATAAACTTTTTCCAGGTGCAAAAATACCCAAAATATTTAAAATGACTAGAGTACCTATCAAATGCATGAAAACAATTTTCTTAAAATAAATTAACCATATAAATACATAAATTTTTTAGTTGGGGCTATTTTGAACTTCCATATATGTTTTAATGTTTATGGGTACTTTTACGCATTTGAAAATCATATGATATTTGTTGCACCTTTATTAAAAGTTTATAGGTATTTTTGCACACATACCATATTTGAGTTGGAGGTATTTTGGTACTTCTATAAACATAGCATGGTCCCACTACAAAGAATAACATACCTCATCTTATTTTAACAAACGTGTCATTTGTGCTATGATTTTGAAAGTTTATGGGTATTTTCTCACTGAAAAAAGTTTTATATTTTTGAGTGTATTTTTTTAAAAAAAAATAGGTACTTTTCACATTTGCCCTATATTTAAAAATCCTAAAATTTTTGCTCCCATTTGAATATCCATAGATATTTTTGCACTTCCGAAAAGAATATGGTGTTGGCCGGGTGCACTTTTTTGATAAAAATATTGGGTATTTTTACACAAAGTCCCCTTTTTTTTTCTTTTAACAAAGGTTTATATAGCTTTTTTTTCCTTAGTCGTTATTGTTACATGCAGGTTCATGTAGAAGGGAGAACTATGCTGGAACTGGATGGAAAGTTTATTTTGTGGAAGATTCGTTTATGTCTTATGTTTATTTATTTTGAACTTATTCATATCTTATTGTTGTACGATACTTGATTAAATGATAGTCTCTACAAGTTTATTTTCAGCTAGCTAGGAAGTTTGAGAATCTTTTCCATTGTATACGTATGCATATGGTTTGTTTGTCCCATATATTCATGGGACTTACCTAGTAATTAAATAAAATAATATTTTATTATTTCCTCTATGGTTATATATGCATCATTTCCATCTTGAGGTTCAAAATCCTCAGCTTCTTTAATCACCAAAACAAATAACATTTAAACGATGATAATATAAACAGAATATCATATAATGATTTATTCACACGCAGCAACAATAACAGGTAATATAGCTTGATCAACCTAAAATATCATGCTTAATCCCACTAAATATGACCGACTATATGGATCGCATCCAAAGATTGTTAACTAAAATATCATGCTTAATAATTTTGTTGATCGTTATCTCCAGTCTTTTTGTACCCATTTTTTTAGAACATGATACTGCTTGATCAACCTTTCTGAATGATACATTCAATATTTGGTAGTTGATATATATATATATATATATATATTAGTTACTGCCTTGAATTCTTAATAAATTACTTAACTAATTTGTGGGATTTAGGAAGTTAAATAAATTACTTTAAAGTATTGATATTTATTATTTTTCTCTAAATTAATTTGTCTGACTTATAAATTGATATATAATCTAATTAAATAATTTATTTACCTTCCTCAATCTCTCTTTGTAAAGGATTTAGCAATAGGAGTAATTCAAAAAAATTTCTAAATATAGAAAATATATCTTATATTTAAGATTAATATCACATTACATTACGGGAAGAAGGGAGTTTTCACAAGGACTTGGTTTTAAATATCCTTACAGCATAATTACACAGTCATTGAGAAGCTTAGGGTCTGTTTGTTTCAATCTCATTGCAGATAAATGATGGTAATTATTATTACAATATTAGGAATGGGTATTAGGAGATTCCTTTTTGTTTTTTTAATAAAAATATCAAATATATAAAATAAAAATTATACAACTGAAGTTGAGATAGAAAGACTGGCAAAAAAAAAGATGTTGATTTAGAAAGGAATAGGGAATGTAGAATGAACTTTAGCATCACATCTGGTTTATAATAAACAATAAAAAAAATTCAATAAAATTTAAAAGAAAGTTGGATGCATCTTCAGTAAACTTTCATTTGTTCTTCCGAGAAATGTTCGGGAACTTGTTCATTTATTGTGAAGGATCATTGCTTGTTTATTTGGATTCGATCGGAAAGGATTTAAAATTTCACATTTTCTGGCAAAAAAAAAAGAATAATTTCACATTTAAAATATATACTGAAATGTAATAATATTATTTAGATAAGGGGGATTTATCACTCTCTCGAGGATCTGCTATTAATATAATGAATTAAATAAAATTTAATAGAATATAATATTATTTGAGAGAACATAGCTACTTAGCTAGTTGAAAATAGTCCATAGCGCAAAAGAAGATATTTAAAAAAACAATTAACTGATTTGAAAGGAAAAAAGGAAATTATATTTTCAACATTTTTTTGTTGGAAAGTATGTCTGTAATACTGAATTACTAGGCGTGATTAGTCGGAAAAAAATCAAAGAATAAAGACATTATTAAATTAATAAATAATTTAATGAACCGCGTAAATATTGACCAAGTTCATTCACCAGTTTCACACTGACACGGATAGGCTCCACACCTTCTCGGATCATCTACACATCACAGTGATGTACAATTCATTTCCGGACCCACAAATGAAATAAGCTGACTAAAAATTAATATATATTAATCATGATGAAAATGGTTTTAGCAATTTAAACATCAGATATCGAGTTTAAATTTACGTGATTGAAGAAAAATC
Organism: Vachellia pachyceras; assembly: GCA_025593235.1. Lineage (NCBI taxonomy): Eukaryota > Viridiplantae > Streptophyta > Magnoliopsida > Fabales > Fabaceae > Vachellia > Vachellia pachyceras. The sequence goes on from JANTPZ010038098.1 coordinate 4,926, forward strand.
CTTAGGAAAGCTATGTTTAATTGGATATGACATGACCCAGTCAAGTGGTGATATTAAAAGAAAAGAATAAGTTAATTTAAAAGATTAAATATTAAAATTTACAAGAAATTCGAAAGCATTTTATAGTCAAATTTCATGAATTTTCTGAAAAGAATACGATCTTATATTTTTTAGTCATGAAACTTCCCCGCAATGGGTAAACGCGTTTTCTCATTCATAATGAAAAATCTTCAATTTCCCGATTTTTAAGGGAAAATTCCTATAATTCAGGGTCAAATCCAAAACTAGAAACTATAATTAAAAAAATCAATTCTATGTTTATTTTATATTCACTCAAAATGATCAATAGTCTGCAAATAAAACAATTGACTAGAAAAATAAGGCAATGGAATAAAACAAATTCAACACATATAATCTTATAAATTAGTGTGCCAAAATATTTCATCTATATTATATATGGCATACCTTTATATAGATATAAGTTTTAAATAAAAATCATAAATATATAACTCTACATGATTTATATCTTTTTTATGATTGAAAAAATATTATTTTATAAATGGCTACAAATATTGAAAATAAAATCGCATCAATGTGAACAAACAATGAAAATATTTTGATGAAAAAAGTATAAACAATAAAATAATCATGTGAGGAGAAACTCGTTTTTTTCAGGTATATGTAATTTTCATGAATTTTTAATTTCGTGTGTTTTACTCTTTTAATTATGTATTTTTATTATGTCAATACTGCTAAATATAACCTACCACTGTTACATATTTACATATGTAAAACTACTAATGTTTAATTATGTATTTTACTCTCATTTCATGCATTTTTACATCTCCACAAAATATATTATGCTAAACGTACTTTAGGAGCTCATGTATATTCTTGAACTTTAACACCAAAACAAATTAATGTAGACGACGCAGCCGAGCAGAACTAATACCATAAGCAACCCGATCAATAAACTTTAATTATGAAAATTTGTAATATCCAATTCGCCTACCCACATATAAAAAATACGGGTCGGGTTACGTAACATTACATGTTGCCTCCGAATTTTAAATACACAGTATTACTAACAATTTTTAAAGATTGTTTCCTTGCATCTGTTTACACTAATCAACAATCAAAATATTTTCCTTCATTTGATAATTTTCAAAAATGGTTATTCCTTAATTGATTATGCAATCATATTAAATGTTATTGAATTTACGAAAATTATGCCCAATAAATATAATTGAGAGTTCATATAAAGGTGATGTTCATACTCATTATCATTCGCAGACTAATCATCAAACTCAGAAAAATAGATCTCATATTCTTTCCTAACAGTTTTTCACAATAGCATTCTGTGAGTTTTCAGCTAGGAACAGTATGTCTTGAATTTCATGATTGCTTGTCCCGATCTAAAATACGTGTTTTAGATGTTCAACGCCGAAAGGGGTGAATATCATTCTTTTCTTTTCTATGAATAATTTGATTCTTTTTAACATTGAAATGGAAACTCTTTTCTCTGTGTACTTCAAAATTCCTCTGCATAATGGGCGTTTATCGATTATATTAAGCTCTCATATGAAGAAGATAGGATTGTAATATTCAAAGAAACACAAATAGACAATAAGCATAGTTTTGTAGTATTATGTGTATAAAGCTCCACAATGATCTTCACTACGGGCACCTTACGTTTCAAAATAATAATAATAATAATACATTTTATAAACTTATGTTTAATAATACTGTAATTATAACTTCAAAAAAATACCAAAATTATAGTACGTTATATTTCTAACCAAAAAATAGCAGACCCTTTATTCATGAGTATAAGATATAAATAATCTTAAATTTGAGATATAATTAAATTTGAATTCCACCTTTTATTTTCATGAATGATGGTAATTATGTCCATGAACAACTAATCAGATTTTAAAACAATAAATTCATTAGTTTTAGATATATTGAATATTTTAAAAACTTTAAAAGGAAAATTATTGGGTTATTATTAACTGGGATATTAATTATTAACCCGATATCTGTTAGGATATTAATGTGTATACCAATAAAATTAAAAAACGAAATCATATCAACAAGCAACCAATTAGACTTCGAAATAATAAATACATATATTTTACAAATTGAATAATAATTTTGAAAATGTACCAAAAATGAAATCATATTATTAAGCAACCACATAAACTTCAAAACAATAAATTCATCATTTCATAAATGCATTATAAATTTTCAGAAATTTAAAAAGGGAAATTATTGGGAATTATTAGTAGGATATTAATACCTCCATTTATAGTCAATAATTCTTGATTCGTTTACCCATTTATCGAAAATGCGGGTCGGGTTACATAACATTAAGCGTTGCCTTCTAATATTAAATATACAATATTACTAATAATTTTTTAATATTGCTTCCTTCCATCTATTTACACTAATCACCAGCAATCAAAACATTTTCCTTCATTTAATAATTTACATAAATGGTGATTCCTAAATTGATTATGCAATCATATTTGTATATTATTGAATTCCCGAAAATTATGTCCAATAAAGTCATTAATGACATATCATTACAAATTTGAATTTAAAAAGAGATGGTTGAATTTGATATCAATACCCTATGCATGCGTTGAAATAAAATCATTTATCATTATTGATTATTGATTTATGCTAACATTCTTTTGAGTTGGATTTTAAAAAAAATACATAAGTGGGGTTATAATTTTTTAATTAATTTTTATTACTCTTTTATCTTATATCTTCTCTTTATTAAAATTTGGGAGAATCCCAATTAAATCTAATATCAAAATCCAAATTGAGACCTGCACGTTTAACAAGTTTCTAAACAGGCTAAGAAGCCTGATTAAAGATTTTTGAACATTGTTAAAAGACCAAGTGCGCCTTCGTAGTTAAAAAGGAAAATCGACTAGCTAGATTTAATTGAATATTTGCTAAATCTATAGATGATATCAATATTTTAATACTTGATTTAGACAAAAAATTAAACCATTCAATGTGATTTGCAAAGAAATATTCCATAACATTATGTGAATCTCATTAGTAATTAAATGTTCATTTACATGATTAAATTTGTGCCTTACATATTTTTCATCGATTAAGTAATTAACCATAGATTAGAAATCCCATTTAAAGATATACAAATAAACACATTACTGTAATACCCAATAATTTTTACTATTTATTATGGTTAAGTGACACGATCCTCGTGCAACACACGGAAGATATGTCTAGTTATTTACAAAAATTGTAGAAAACTTCAATGCAATATGAATGAAAATGGGAGACATTTTCAAAAAAATTTCATGTGCTCTTCCATGAAATATTTGGGTACTTCTCATTAATTACAGTAAAAAGAGCCTCCTGCGTCTTCGAAGTCTCTTGAATTACATGCCAATCCAGAAAAAAAATGGGTTTTATGTTTCGCTTTTGTTATTATCTAATCTACTCTAGTTTAACTCATTTTACCCGAAGGATCCTCCTAAAACTTTTGGTTGCCTGTTTTAAAACCAACAGTATCATTAAAGTTCCCGGAATTACAATTTGAGTAAGTTAATTCCACCTCGTACAGCGTTATCGTGTTCTATCACTGATTAAATCTTCAAATATATTCTTAATCAAACGATTTTGTTCAATAACTTAGTGTCATCTTCCATCTTGCTTGATCTGTTTTCATGGAACCGATTTCAGTAAAATTTTAGTCTCAATACTTCATGTTTAAAACTTTCAACAAATAATTTTTAAATAATACTTTTTGAAAACTAACAGTTACAATCACTTAAAAAGAAATTCCATATAAATCGAAATAAAATTTATTTAACATATTTATCTAGAATTGTGTAAAATCATTTAAATAAGTTAATTCAAACACTCACATAAAATAAAATAATCCTTAAATAAATATAAAAGCAAAAATATTAAATAGATGATATCTCTCAAACTATATATCATAGTGATTTCAAACTATCTCATTGAAACTCTGGGGGTTGGTTCAGCGATTGGGGCTGATCCAAGCTTAACCAAGGTCAGGGGTTCGAATCCTGCCTTGGGCATGCAACTTCTTTAAAATCCAGGGCCAGTTGTCCCACCCATCGAGGTGCCTACAATCAGCGAATGTGATTAGTCACTACGGCCGACGGTGGATACCCTGGGTATATCACCTAAAGAAAACTTATCTCATTGAAAAGTAGACTTAAAGGTCTTTTCAACGATAGTTTATTCGTTAAATTTGGAGATCAAACGGAGAAGTTACAATGTTTTGAAGTTTAAACTTTCTAAACCATTTGTAAAGTGTAAACTTATTTAAATGAGTTTTATGTTCAATCGAATGAGACTTTCTAAACCGTTTGTAAAAAATACAGTTTAAACTTATTTGAATGAGTTTTTATAAAAAATACCGTTTCTAGACTTTCTAAATCATTTTTTATAAACGGTTTAGAAAGTTTAAAATACTGTAACTTCTTTGTTTAAACTTCAAATTTGATGAATGACCTATCGTTGAAAAGTGTTTAGAGTCTACTTTCAAATGAAATAAATTTCATAACCATTGGATATGTGGATTGAGAGATACAATAAAAAAACCGAGCATATATCAGGAATATGTTTATTCCTAATATATATTCGATTTTTTTATGATATCTCTCAATCCACATGTCATATTGATTTCAAACTTATCTCATTTGTAACTAGACTCAAAGGGTGACGTGCAAACCGTTAGTCGCCTTAGGTCTGTATCAAAGATTTTAACCGAATTAATGTAGTAAAGCACCAACCCGGGTCATGTTCACTTTGAGGAGCTGAAAAACGACATGAAACCCTAGTAATTAAATGCGAGTAACTTAAACGGGAAATTAATTTGAGGAAATTTTATGTGAATACTATGAATTAAACCAAAATTAAAATACTTATTTTTTATATTTTTGAATATGAAAACAAGTGAAACAAATAAAGATGAATGAAATACGAATAAACGATGATAGAAATCAATTCTCCAATTCAACAACGCAGACAATCATCACTTCAATAGATATGGGAGTTAAAATAATGAATTAAAAATTATAATTAAGCTTTAATCCAACAACCAAGCCACTTCAAATTGTCACAAAATATTTTCCAAACTTCCAATTTACTAACTGCCACCAGACTAGTAAAATGGAATTAATGATAAAACCACTGCTTAATTGTAACTCTTGAATCCAAAATAATAGAATTAAAGTCAGCAAAAGATAATTTGATCCAAGATTCTAAACCACCTTAGAAAATCACAATATATTAACTCTAAATTCAATACAATGTGATTCCAAAACATTATACTTGAAATTAAAGCCATTATTAGTCCTACATCAATTGCTAACCAAAAATCCAGTCACAATAATTTCTACAATATAATCAAATTTTAGCAATGAAAATCGTTCCAACAATTAAAAAAATATCCTAAGACATAGGAATTGTTAATCAATTATTGGACAGAAAATTAAAGCAACTAAAACTCCCCTTTGAAGGCTCAAGCTCGTCCCATTGTTGTTGAATTGAAGAATTGTGACGCTTAGCCAAGAATTGCCATAAACAATTCCAGAGGACCAAACACTGCTACTGTCATATTCTTCGGGCAAAGCTGCGAGTGAGGAACAGAACAGCGGGGATTACCAAATGACGCCTCTGGACCCGCTGGGTAATGCAGCGACGGATGAATCGTGAATGAGGGGCAGCTCGTATGAATCCTGGAATAGCTGTGGGCGTGCGTGGGTTTGGGCTTTAATGATGGACTTGTAATTTTTCTTGGTCCAGCGATGCGCATCCTTGTTGCATTCAAAAGATGTCCAATTAATAGCTTCAGCTTTTATTAGATGGATCCCAATAAAATTCTTTCAATGGTACCTACGATGACAATTGATATTGAGTAGCATCAAAGGTCCTAAAAATCAATCATTTAGCAAAATGATTAAAAATATGACTATTTAACCTTGATTAGATTTAATTTTACATCATTGTCATTAATCATATTTAATGCATTTGAACGCAATAAAAACCCAACAGTAGGACCAAAATTCCCCCAAAATGTTACAAATTCACTTGACAAAATATGATTAATTCAATTCCCAACACTTAGCCTTTTACACTCGTGGGCAAAACTTTAGGAAAGAAGGATTTAAAAGAGACACTCAATGCCAACAAACATAAACTCAACTATGAATGAATATGCAGTTAACTCAAGTAACTTTTGTTTCTAATTAATTAACAGTCATAGAATACTTCAGTGCAAAGAAATTAACACTAAAAGCATAGTAAGATAAAGGAAGAGAAACATAATAGAGCTCACTAGGGTACAAGTGTTTCACTCATATCTCAAATAGGATAAAATTCACGCAGTCCACCTAGATTGGTACCTACCATATGGTTGTAAAGATTCTAATATCTCAACCACTAACATACCTTGAACTTGTGATCAAGGGGACTTGAAGGGTTGTAATGTTGGAAATTAAGGCTAAATGAATGGAATGAACTAACAAGTGAAATACATTAATAGTGAATAGGCAACTCAAAGTGAGTTAAAGTATAATCATGAAAGAATACCAAATGTGCAGATTTTAAACTTTCTTAGCAGAAATCTTTGCTCTTCAAACCACCACAGGATGCCTTATTTCATTTATTTTGTAACTTATTTTATTTCATTTTTTGTTTTTTATACTTTTCTTCTCTTCTTCTTGTTTTTTCCCTTTTCTCTTTTTTTGTTTTTCTTTTCTTTTTTGGCTTCCAAACCCAAGAAGGCAAAGATATATCAATGATATACTTCTCAAACGAAAGATCAAATGCGACTCATGCATAGCACTTACTAGAAGAAATGAATGAAATGAAAGTGAAGGCTCAAAAGGGTAGGCAAATGTTAATATGAAGTGGCTTGTGTTTAGGTAAAGGGTTTATAAATGAAGCCCCTATCATCCTCACAAATTTAGGTATTAATGCAACTTTGAAAAAGAATCTAGACAAGTTCTAGAGGTTAACCAAAACTAGATGAAATCACACAAGATGAGAAAGAATATATGGCTCAAAGAATCCTTCCATCAGGGCTTTTTCTAAGATGTTTTCTCCTCATGGATCAGCTTCTCTCACTTTGGGCCCTCAATGCTTGAAGGAATAATTTTTAGTGGCTTGGAACAATGGGTTTGGGCTTTAATGATGGACTTATGACACCAGAAGATGAGATAATTTTTCTTGGTCCAGCGATGTGCATCCTTGTTACATTCAAAAGATGTCCAATTAATAGCTTCAGCTTTTACTAGATGAATTCCAATAAAATTCTTCCAATGGTACCTACGATGACAATTGATATTGAGTAGCATCAAAGGTCCCAAAAATCAATCATTTAACAAAGTGATTAAAAATATGACCATTTAACCTTGATTAGATTTAATTTCACATAATTGCCATTAATCATATTTAATGCATTTAAACCCAATAAAAACCTAACAATAGGACCAAAATTCCCTCAAAATGTTACAAATTCACTTGAAAAAAATATGATTAATTCAAAGGGCTTTCCAACAATAGGTTATTTGTTAAATTTGGAAATCAAACAAAGAAGTTACAACATTTTGAAATTTAAACTTTTTAAATCGTTTCTAAAGTGTAAACTCATTTGAATGAGACTTTCTAAGCCGTATTTTTATAAACGGTTTATAAAATATACTTTCTAAACTGTTTATAAAAAATACGGTTTAGACTGCCTTCACGTTAAAATGTTGTAACTTCTTTATTTGAACTCCAAATTTAACGAATGACCTATCATTGGAAAGCATTTTGAGTCTACTTTCAAATGAAATGAGGGCTTGTTTGGAAGTCTTTTTCAGAATAGCTTTTACGAATTCTGAGGTAAAACCTAGGTTTTGGAGAATAGATTTTGTAAAATAGCTTTTATGAATTCTGAGGCAAAACCTATGTTTCAAAAGATTGTGTTAGGGAAGTTATCTACTTTTACGGAGTTCGAGGTAAAAAGTAGGTAGGAAAGAGGAAAGAGAAAGAAATAAAAAGTAGAAAAGAGAAAATTTATTAGAAGAGAGGATATTATTTGACAGGAAAATAGCTTTCTCAAAACCCAGGTTTCAAACCGAGGTTTTGTATCCAAAATAGCTTTTCTGAAAAAATGTGAGTACTTGGACAAAACCTGAGTTTTGGGGTAAAATCTAGGTTTTGAAACCAAACCTGGGATTCAGGATGGGAAGCCAAACAAGCTCTAAGTTTCACAACCATAGATTTGTGGTTTGAGAGATATATTAAAAAATTTGAACATATATTAAGAATATGTTTATTCCTGTATATATTCAGTTTTTGATGATATCTCTTAAACCATATATCCCATGGATTTGAAACTTATTTCATTTGAAAGTATACTCAAAGGACATTCTATGGATATGTTATTAGTCAAATTTGAAGTTGAAACGAAAAAAGTTATAACTGTTTGAAGTTGACCCAGTATTTGATTTAGAATCTCATTCGAATGAAAGATTTTTTTCATTCAAATGAAGCATCTCATCTTCAATGTATTTGATTGAACTTCAAGATAAGTGTTGAAATCTTTAATGTTCATTCAAATGAACTTAAAACTCATTCGAGTGAAGATCACTTTTTAAACCGCACATAAGAAGTATGGTTTAGAAAGTGGTCTTCACTTCAAAACGCTGTAACTTCTTCGTTTGAACTCCAAATTTGACGAATAACCCATCGTTGGAAAACTCTTTGAGTGTACTTTCAAATGAGATAGGTTTCAGAACCATGGGCCTTTCGTTTGAGATATATCATCAAAACACTAAACATATATCAGGAATATGTTTTAAAAGATGGGTGAGGAACTATTTTCCTTGATTTTCCCGCCAAAGCAGACATCGTAAAGTGTTACTTTATGAGTTACAAGGGCATTCAGGTAATTTTCTTTAAACTTGTCTAAATACGTGTGAGGAACTATTATCACTCTGGGTTTTTCGAATTTCAAATCACTACTATGGTATTCGCTATTTTTCAGGTACTTTAAGCGTCATTTTCCCAATTCCATAAGCCACACGTGTGACCTTCAATAAAACTCATAGCTTCTTCAAATAGCTTTCCTGTAATTTACAGACGAAATTCTTTAACTTCTTGACCTCCCAAAAGAAGAAAATAGTATAATCCTGTAATTTTATATAGGTCAAACCCAAAAATATTAATTATAATAGAAAAACAAAAAACTTTAGTGATTACATGCTGTCTCAAAATTGTCAACGAAGTTCGCTCGAAGGTATTTTGCAATAATAAGAAGGTGGTCTCATTGAAATACATTATATCCAGGTCAATGTGTGTGCAATACAATGAGGTAAGGCAATGGGCTTAAAGTTGCATAGAAATGTGAAACCAACTTCATCATGAAGCTCACAGAACTCAAGCAGAAGAATAGAAACCTCATGCATTTTCTTAAATTTTCATGTAATCGTATTTGGAATTACTAGGATATGTTCCTTTGATGAATATAGTCCACTCAATTAAATTGAACCCAAAATAAACGCACACACAGTGCGTACGAGCCAAACAAATACGACAAGCAACCTTAGTAATTTACTAAAATGGTAGAGAACTTCAACAAAAATTTACAGGACGAGAAGAATCATCTTCAGAAAATTTTCATTCTCTCTTCCATGAAATACTGCTGCATTTTTCATTGAAGAAGAGGAGAGCCAATGCTTCAGGCTTTGCCTATAAATAGAACAACTGTCATAAGTTGAAGGCAAAAGTAACACAAGAAGATTGTAATTAACTCCAAAAATATATTAGTGTTCTTGTTGTTGGTGGTCACGTGGTGGTTTAATTTTTAGCAAGATAACTTCGTGTAAGAAGAAGAATACTACTGGAGACGGTCTTGGTTATGGCTCTACGTATAATAGTTCACAGAGTTCTTCAACTTCGAAGCAGGGAACTAAGGTTATTGTTGGAGACAGTCTTGGTTATCCCTCAACATATAATTCTCAGTGTTGTTCAAAGAATTCGACTTCAAAGGGAACAGCTAAGGTTGTAGGAGAACGTCTTGGTTATGGCTCTTGAAATGATTAACGGTAATCAAAATAAGTTTTTTTTAACTTTTTCCCCTTTAGTTAAGGTGTAAAAATACCTATATATGAGTTTTTATCATATATATTTAAAGATTTAATTATTGATGGAGCACAATAACGCTTTACTAGGTGGAATTAACTTACTCAAATTGTAATCTTGGGAACTTTAATGATACTGTTGGTTTTAAAACAGTCACCGAAAAGTTATAGGAGGATCCTTCGGGTTAAATTAGTTAAACTGCAGTAGATTACATAATAACAAAAGGTAAACATAAAACCCATTTTTTCTGGATTGGCATAATTCAAGAGAAATCGAAGATGCACGAGGCTCTTTTTACTGTAATGAGAAGTACCTTAATATTTCATGGAAGAGCACATGAAAATTTTCTGAAAATGCCTACCATTTTCTTTCGGATTGCATTGTAGTTTTCTACAAGTTTAGTAAATAATTGGGTTGCTTATCGTATTAGTTCTGCTCGGCTGCGTCGTGTGTATTAATTTGTTATGGGGTTAGAATTCAAGAGTATATATGAACTTATACCTAAAGTGCGTTTAGTATAATATATTTTGTGGAGATGTAAAAATGCATAAAATGGAAATAAAAATGTCAAAAATGTTAAATATAATGTGACACTGTTTTTACTTACATATGTAACGATTTTATATTATATTTAATGGTATTGATATCATAAAAATTAATATATGTATATATAATTAAGAGAGAATTACACTCAATTGCGAAATTAAAAATTAATGAAAAGTACATGTGCCTTAAAAATGATTTTCTCCTCATATGACGTAACAATAGTTTTGAGAGAGAACAAGAAATCTTGGAGATACCTCATATATTTCGTTCTTTATATTTTTTATCAAAACATTTTCATTGTTTTTTCGTATTGAAGCGTTTTTATTTTCAATATTTGTAGCCATTTATAAAATAATATTTTTTTCAATAATAAAAAAGATATAAATTTTGTAGAGTTAGATATTTATGATTTTATTTATATAAAAAATTTTTAAAAGATTTTTGAAATTAAAACTTATATATATATATGCTAAAATATACATTTAGTTCTTTAAATTTATATCAAATTTCAGTTTGATCCTTTAAGTTTAAAAGGTATACTTTTAATCCTTTATTATTAACACAATTAGTTTTACTTAATGTAAAATGTTAATTCAATCACCATTATGTAATCTACTGTAGTTTAACTTATTTTACCCGAAGGATCCTCCTATAACTCTTTGTTGACCATTTTAAAACCAACAGTATCATTAAAGTTCCCAAGATTACAATTTGAGAAGTTAATTCCACCTAGTAAAGCGTTATTCTGTTTCATCAATAATTAAATCTTTAAATATATATGATAAAAACTCATATGTATGTATTTTTACACCTTAGCTCAAGGGTTAAAGTTTTAAAAAAAACTTACTTTGATTACCGTCAATCCTTTCAAGAACCATAACCAAGACTGTCTCCTATAACCTTAGATGTTCCCTTTGAAGTCGAATTCTTTGAAGAACTCTCAGAATTACATGTTGAGGGATAACTAAGACTGTCTCCAACAATAACCTTAGTTACCTGCTTCGAAGTTGAAGAACTCTGTGAACTATTATACGTAGAGCCATAACCAAGACCGTCTGCAGTAGTAGTCTTCTTCTGACCCGAAGTCATCTTGCTATAAATTAAACCACCACGTGACCACCAACAACAAGAACACTAATATATTTTTGGATTTAATTTCAATCTTCTTGTGTTACTTTTGCCTTCAATTTATGACAATTGTTCTATTTATAGGCAAAGCCTGAAGCATTGGCTCTGCTCTTCAATGAAAATGCAGCAGTATTTCATGGAAGAGAGAATGAGAATTTTCTGAAGATGATTCTTATCGTCCTGTAAATTTTTGTTAAAGTTCTCTACCATTTTCGTAAATTAGTAAGGTTGCTTATCGTATTTATTTTGCTCGCACGCACCGGGTGTGCGTTTGTTTTGGGTTCAATTTAATTGAGTGGACTCCATTCATCAAAGGAACATATCCTAGTAATTCCAAATAAGATTACATGAAAATTTCAGAAAATGCATGAGGTTTCTCTTCTTCTAATTGAGTTCTGTGAGCTTCATGATGAAATCTGTTTCACATTTCTATGCAACTTTGAGCCCATTGCCTTACCTCATTGTATTGATATAATAGAAATTAATGTGTGTGTGTGTGTAATTAAGAGAGAATTACACTCAATTGCGAAATTGAAAATTAATGAAAAGTACATGTACCTGAAAAATGATTTTCTCCTCATATGATGTAACAATAGTTTTGAGAGAGAACAAGAAATGTTGGAGGTACCTCATATATTTCATTGTTTATATTTTTTATCCAAACATTTTCATTGTTTGTTCATATTGATGCGTTTTTATTTTCAATATTTGTAGCCATTTATAAAAATAATTTTTTTCAATAATTAAAAAGATATAAATCTTGTAGAGTTAGATATTTATGATTTTTATTTATATAATGCTTTAAGGAGTTTTGAAATTTAAACTTATATATGTTAAAGTATATATTTAGTTTTTAAGTTTATATTATATTTCATTTTAATCCCTTAAATTTAAAGGTATACTTTTAGCATTTTATCGTTAACACCGTTAATTTTACTTAATGAAAAATGTTAATTTAATCACCATTTTACAATTAAATGATGTTAAAATATAATTAAATATTGAACCAAACAGACCCTTACAATGAAATGATTATTTAATATATCTTTTTTTATATTTTAACATTATTTATCTGCAATGAGATTGAACCAAACAGACCCTAAGCTTCTCAACGATGGATCAAGTTGGGGTGCTCATCGAAGTGATGAGCTCCTCCAACCCATTAGATCTGAACCATCCTAATTTGATTTTGGTTTGTTTATATCTAATTTCTGAAAACTAGCAATTTTTTATAAAAAAGTCATTATTTAAAAATATGATAGTTAAGAGATTAATCTGGTGAACGAAGCAAGCAGTAAGGTTACGGCGAATCTGGTGGACTAGGACTGACTCGAAGGACAACGAGCTGAGGAGGATCAACAGCGACGATTGAAGGATGGTGAGTTGAACTAGCGCACAACACGAGTGACGACTGAAGGGGACGCTGATCGTGAGTTGAAGAAAGTCACGCTCTGGATTCTGGATCTGGACTGGCGATGAGACGATGCAGACATGCTATGTATCTAGATGGACAGCCGGTCCTGGACTAGCATCTGGCAAGTGGCAATGTGACCATGATGCAATTTTTTGGGCTTTGGATATGGGCTCTTTTTTTTCGATACAATTTGGATATGGGCTTTGATCTGGGCTCTTGTGGAATTTTTTTTAAATAAACGGGGTAAATAGGCAGGGACGAGCACCCCGTGGGTGAACCCATACCCCACCCCGTGAAATGGTAACCTCGCCCGTTTTGGACCCGCCCGTCACGGGTCCAAAACGGGCGGGG